>JAANSP010000098.1:22500-31327 GCA_036850745.1 Homidia socia
AGGCAATTCTGCTAGTGAATTTTGGCCGTCAGAATTGCTAGGCAATTCTGCTAGTGAATCTTTCATTTGGATGTACTGAATGGTTGGGCTGTTGTCATTCAATGGATTCACCAATCTGCCACGCCACCTAGCCGTTTTGG
Organism: Homidia socia; assembly: GCA_036850745.1. Taxonomy (NCBI): domain Eukaryota; kingdom Metazoa; phylum Arthropoda; class Collembola; order Entomobryomorpha; family Entomobryidae; genus Homidia; species Homidia socia. The sequence continues at coordinate 22,641 of JAANSP010000098.1, forward strand.
TCCAAATCCACTTGATTCCAAAACACAATGCTGCTAACATTGCTAATACTAACACTGATACGCCTATGATCAGTATTGCAGATGGGCTTCTTTCCGTGGATCGCGCGACGCTATTCGTCGTGGACGAGATGCTCTTGTCAAATATTCTGGGAGTGGTGGTTATGGATCCTAGTGTCGTGCGATCGCCATAACCAACCGACAATTCATTTGAACTTTGTGGCGGTGTTGTTCTCGGTCTAGATGATAATGTCCTGGACACGTCCACTTGGCTGTGTAGCGTTTGGACCAGTGACTTGTCATATTTTGGTGGTGTGCCTTTACTGGTAATAATCATTGGTCCGTGGAGATCCGAATTGATACCATACATTTTCTGGTACGGTTTACTGTACGACTCGCAAGGACGCGGTGCTAACAAGATGTGGTCGGATTCTCCTAGAATCTCTACATTATCCCGATCTTGGCCTATATAGTTTTTCATCGGTACTAGTACGCTTTCCTCTCTTATTGGCAAAGGTCCGCCCATATATTTATTGGCACGATCGACTTCTCGAAGTAGCTCGGCCGTTGGCCTACTTTTCCTAGGCTCATTGAAATCTATTCCACAGCTTTCGAGATATGCCTTGAACCCAATCGGATTGGCAAATCCCTTCCTTTGTTGGTAAAGTCCGTGGAAATAGTGCAATAGTGTCAAATAGTCTCGAGAATACCAATTCTGCCATTGTGCCGAATAATACATTTTTTGACTGTTTGACTGTCAGAATTGCGAAGCAATTCTGCTAGTAAAGTAAAAGAAGAAATGGGGTGTGCTGGTAGGATTTGGGCAGTGGTGCTGTTGATGGGACTAGCAGTCTACTACAGAGGACTTGTGAAATCCAAATCACCAAATAAAGAAGCGATAGACAAACTATTATCGGTCAGTCTGGCAGATTTGACGGTTCAGCTTAAGGGGCAGCCAAAGGACGTGGTTGATGGAGTATTTGATCAAGGGGGAAGTAAGGTCCAAAACGAAATTTTGCTGACCGGGGGAATTTTGGGCCGTAGAAAACTTGTGGAAATATACAAAAGAGCAAGTATTGGTGTTCAACGTTGGATTGTTGAACAGTATCATGAAACATTGACCAATAAAGAAATTTTGGAATTCTATGATAATGGATACGAAGAGGTTCAGTCGTGGATTGTCGAACATTGTCTTGGAAAATTTACTGATAAAGAACAGGTTTTGGAGCTATACAACAAGATTGATGAACATGGCTGGGGCAAAGTGAAAATTATCAAACATTTTGCGATTGTGTTTGACAAGGAACAGGTTCTGGAATTGTATGGTCAAAGTAAAAACGAACAGGTCAAAGAGGCAATTGTTGAACATTTTGCGATTGTGTTTGGCAAGAAACAAATTCTAGAACTATACAGCAATGGAAGCAATATGATCAAAAAGGCAATCATTGAGAATGGCCACGAGAAATTTACATGCCAGGAAATTATCGAATTCTACAAGAATGGAGGTGATCAGGTCAAAGTGGCGATTATCAAACATTGTCACAAGAGATTTACACGTCAGGGAATCCTGAAGTTATACAATGAAACTACAAATGACTGGATCAGAGCGACAATTATTGAACATTGCTACTGGAAATTTACACGTCAGGAAATTCTGGAATTATATACTGAAACTACAAATGACGATTTCAGAGTAGCGGTCATCAAATGTTGCTACAACTGGGGATTCGATGTCAAACAGATCCGACAATTCTACAAGAATGGAGGCGATAGGGTCAAAATCGCGATTGTCAAACATTGCCATATGAGATTAATTATCGAATTCTACAACAATGAAAGCGATCAAGTCAAAATCGCGATTGTCAAACATTGCCATATGAGATTTACCGGCAAGGAAATTATCGAATTCTACAACAATGAAAGCGATCAAGTCAAAATAGCAATTATTGAACATTGTCACAAAGTAATCAACAAAAAACTAATCATCCGACAATTCTACAATGAAAGCGATCAAGTCAAAATCGCGATTGTCAAACATTGCCATATGAGATTCACCGGCAAGGAAATTATCGAACTCTACGACAAGGGAAGTGATCAAGTCAAAATAACGGTTGTCAAACATTACCGCTGTAAATGTACAAGCCAGCAAATCATAAAGTTATACAATGGGGCTACAAATGACGATATCAAAGTAGCTGTTATTGAGTATTTTCCAATGGTGCTTGACGTGAAAAAAATCGTAACATTATATCATAAGACCACAAGTGACAGAGTCAAAGCAGCAATCATCAAACATTGCCATAAGAAATTCATAGGCCAACAATTTATGGATTTATATGACAAGACAGAGTGTAGTTTGACCAAAATGATGATTATTGGGCGTTTTCACGGCAAGCAGCTTGCAGATCACCAACTCTTGAAATTATACAATGGGGCCACAAATGACGATATCAAAGTAGCTGTTATTGAGTATTTTCCAATGGTGCTTGACGTGAAAAAAATCGTAACATTATATCATAAGACCACAAGTGACAAGGATCAGAGTAGCAATCATCAAACATTGCCATAAGAAATTCAATAGGGAACAGATCCAACAATTCTACAACAGGGGAAGTGATGTGGTCCAATCCAAGATCCGTGAATGTTGTCCCGACAACAACGACCGCCCCTCGTCCTGTTGGCGTTTTACCAGCTTTGCTAGCAGAATTGCCTAGCAATTCCGATTTACTAGCAGAATTCCTACGGAATTCTGACGGCCAATAATCCCAAGGTTCGGAATTGCTAGGCAATTCTGCTAGTCAAAAAAAATAAATTACGGTTGGATAAATTGTCTTCTATGTTGGTGATCAGGTCTATGGGTGTATTTCAATGGCCACACACCCACATCTGTCATTATTTGCTCCAACAACTTGCGTATGAAAATCCTCTATTTGATTTTCAATTTGACGACGACCATAGCATTGTCAATACCCAATGATGCTCCAATAACCAAAAATGCTCGAAAGGGCAAATCGGCCAACAAGCAATTAGGCGACCCTACCCGAGTTGGGAAACGAGAACAGCAACAAAAGCTACAGGATGATATTGATTGGAAAAGGCACCAGGAAAAGGTCAAACAGTTCGAGCCAATGGTGCAGACCACCAATGGTGCCAAAAATCCCGATTCTTCCAAGCCGTCAGGTAGCACTCGTCAGCCGCCAAGTAAATGCAATAAATTGGACAGTCTGAAGAAAGAGAGACAAGATATCTGCGACAGCCACAGTGAACTGATTAAAAGACTAGACATTCTCGTTCCAGAACATGAGAAACTGTCTCAAGAAGCAGACTCGCTTTTCAGAAAATACAAGAATCGTATCAACTCGGAACGTGTCGGACTGTACAACAGTCTGTCCAACCGATCCAATTGTCTAACATCTCGAAATTTGCTAGCAGAATTCCTACGGAATTCTGACAGTCAAAAAAATTCTGATGGTCGAAAACCCCAAGGTTCAGAATTGCTAGGCAATTCTGCTAGTAAGTCGGAATTGCTAGGCAATTCTGCCAGTAAAATTCGGAAATCTAATCACGAGGCTAGAGAACGTAATCAAAAATTGGGGGAACTTGCGGATGAACTTTTCCGACTTAATCAGAAATATAGACTTTGGAACTGTGAAATAAGAAAGGATATGTCAGAGTGCGAGGTGTTGATCGATGGGGATAGCAATGTTGTTGGCAAAGATTATGATGATATACGTAAGCATGTCGAAAAATTGGCTTTGGATATCAGTGATGTACTTGCAGAGTATAGAAAAACTGTAAAATGTTATGATGAACTCAAAGCAGTACATGACTTATTGGACGAAGAAACGGGAAAGATCGAACTTGAGAAGCGTAAACTGCCTTTTGACAATTCCTTTTACGATCTGAGTCTAAAATATTTTAACTTGTTTGACCAATACGAAAGGCTAAAATGCGGGTGCAAGAAGGCCTACGCATCAGTGGAAGGAACACGTCAAAGGCTAATTGATGAAAAGAAGAAACTCGAAAATTTGAAAGAAAAATACGATGGTCTTTTTGGCCGAGAGGACTATGGTTCTGGACCCACTGTTTCAATGTTCCAAACCCTGAATAAGGAGGGACGTGACCTTGCCAACGAGTTCCAAGATATCGCCAAGAAATTGACAGATCAAGTCCGACTATGCAACCTTTTCAACCAAAAACTCAATATCCATAATCAAAAACACAAAACCCTCAATTATTTACTGGCAAAATTGCCTTTACTAGCAGAATTGCCTAGCAATTCTGATTTACTAGCAGAATTCCGTAGGAATTCTGACAGTCAAAAAAGACCCATAACTTGTAGGGGAAGTGGTGGAAATAAAGTGGTTTTGGAGCTTTGTTAGTAAACATGGTGCAAGGATACGCAGCGTTCAAGCCCAAGGGTGAATTGACATTGTGGGACTACGAGCCCAAGACTTTCCAGGATAACGAAGTGGAAATCAAGGTCATGTACTGTGGAGTATGCGGATCCGACATTCATGCTATTGACAACGGATGGAACAAGTCTACATATCCTCTGGTTCCAGGGCACGAAGTCGTTGGTGAAATCACTCGTGTTGGCACTCGAGTCACCAATGTCTCGGTTGGCGATATTGTCGGTGTAGGACCCAGATCCTTTAGTTGTCTGGAGTGCGAGACATGTGACAACCGAAAAGATCAGCATTGCCCTAGAGCAGTGTCTACATACGGAGGAAAATATCCAGATGGCTATATATCCAGAGGAGGATATGCATCAGCCATGATAGTCTCGGCCACACACGTGTTCAAAATCCCACCTGGACTACCTCTTGAAAAGGTAGCACCGCTCCTATGTGCAGGCATCACCGTCTACACTCCTTTACTAGCAGAATTGCCTAGCAATTCTGACAGTCAAAAAGTAAAGAGGCTGGGGGTGGTAGGGATTGGCGGACTTGGACACTTGGCAATTCAGTTTGCAAGAGCCATGGGGTACTGGGTGGTGGCAATTTCGCATAGTCTGAACAAGCGGGATGATGCCATGGAGTTGGGAGCCAACGAGTTTCTATACTCGGATGATGCAGACCAAAGATCAAAGTATCTAAAGTCGCTGGATGTGGTGATGTGTACATCATATGGCACTGATACGTCCATGAAAATGTATTTGGATTTGTTGGTGGTGGGTGGAACGTTTGTGTTGTTGGCAGTTCCGGAAAAACCGGTCGAAATCGATGCCAAGGATATAGTGTTTCGATCACTGAATGTCAAGGGAAGCTTGATAGGATCGGTCCAGGACATTCCTCTGATGCTGGAATTTGCAGCCAAACATCAAATCATCCCGACAGTCGAACTATTCCCAATGGATCAGGTCAACCAGGTCTTGGCTAGGTTTCGTCGTGGTCACATCAAGTATCGTGCCATCCTATTTTGACCAGTTTTACTATCAGAATTCCCTTTACTAGCAGAATTCCGTAGGAATTCTGACAGTCAAAAAAATTCTGATAGTCAAAAAAATTCTGATAGTCAAAAAAATTCTGACAGTCAAAAAAAGAATGGAAGGAGCGTTGAGTGTAGTGTCGAATACCAACTTGGTTGAGGTAGGAATGGAATGGCAGACATTAGTGTTGGGAATGGCTAGAATGATAGCTGTAGGGTACTCGACATATGCCATACACGTGGGATGGGTAGCAATGGTGGTGGCAATTTCGGTGTTGAGAATGGTAGGAGAGAGTGTAGGATGGAAAAATGTCATGCACAAGACAATGGTAATGGTTGATAGTCATATGGGAGAAGTAGTGTCGGTAGTGCTGAGAAAAAGAAATGGAGACAAAGGAATGGAAATAGACCGATTGGAAAACCAAGTGCAGCAAAAGGAACAGGAACTTGTCGAAACAAAACAGGTGCTTGGACAGGTAGAACGAGCTCTGGTAAAAATGGCCGATAAATTGAAGCAAAAAGAAGAAGTGATTCGACAAAAAGATGGAGTGATTCGGGAACTAAAGAATGGAGTGAGAGAAAAAGAGGGGGAGATTAATCGACAAGGCATGGAAATATTGAAAAAAGAAGACGAAATTCGACAAAAAGAAGGGGTGATTCGGCAAAAAGAAGATGAAATTCAGGAACTAGAGAATGGAGTGAGAGAAAAAGAGAGGGTGATTCGGCAAAAAGAAGATGAAATTCAACGAAAGGATCGGGAAATTCGACGTTTCTGGGCGCGTGTCGTGGACGAGCTGGCGCCATGAAAAGAGAGTAATTTGATTGGGCAGCAACAGAACCTGATTGAAGAATGAGGAAATGGTTACATGAATGCAGGAGATGGTAAAAGGACTGATTCATTCCAGATTGGAATATTAATGTGCATACCGACATTCTTCAAGCCAAATAGTTCAATTGCTATAACTTTTCTCCATTTATTTATTGAATAAATGGACTGCAGGCGACTCTGACGACATATATTACGTGGTCTCCGCTTTTAATATACTAGGCCAATGGTTTGGGCGCGATGTAAATATAGACTATCATTTCGATTGTACATATATGGTTCCATATGATCATCACGTGCAGATTTCAATTTTAGCGATGGTGAGTCGATAATACGGACGAAAAACGGCTAGTAAAGATGGAGAATCTAGGCTTTACATTTGATGGTAACATATGGGGTATAAATGGGGAAGGTTGGTGTTTGGATAATCCATTTCAATAAAATGCCACCATGTAAAGATGCGATTGACAAAATTAAATAGTTAGATGATGCAGAACATACAATGGCGACTTGAGAACAAAGGATTTCATTCGATAGATATTCGTGTCACCATGTTAAATTGTATTGAAACCTAATGAGTAGGATGTTGATCCGATTTCTAAGGGTGTTGGAAACTGGTTTATTCAAGAAGGAACTAGTCGATCAACTATATACTCTATTGTGCTGATTATTGATGGATGATGAGAAAGGATTTGATCCACCAAAAGAGGTCTTTTCAATACGCAACCATCATTCGAATGCAACAAAGTAACGAACTGTAAGAGATGGGGATATAGAGCGACAAGACATCAATATGGTATGTATGCAATGAATAAATCCGTTATGGTGAAATCATTTGCCAGGTGATTGCATTCAGTCCTCATTTATATAGAAGAAATCCTGTCGTTACTATGGGCACTGTTGCATTTCTGTCTTTCGAACGTAAAAGCAATAGTAAATCGAAGACATCTGACAAAATGTATCAAAATCCAGAGGAATCTGATTAATTACACATTTATTTGGCAACTGCAAAATCTCTGGAATAATTCTCCAAGAAATGTAAAATGTTTTCGAATGTATATTCTAGAAAATGTTTAAAATGTGGCCTTCTGGTTAAAGATCGCCCGATTACTTTTTCATCAAAGTCGTGCCAGTCGCAAGAGTAATCTGATTCAGAAAACTTGGAATGGTCAAAATCTATAATCCACACTTTCATCTTCTCATCTACAATCATGTTAGAATTATGAATGTCACCATGTCTCACTCCTCTTTTGTGGATTGAATCCAGTAATCTAGCCGCCTCAATTAATTTGTCTATTATCAATTTTGTATCATGAATTCTTTTACTCCAATTTTCGAATAGTTCCCCGTCAATGAAATCCATCACAATGGAAGAATCGCATCCATCTTTTGCCCTGGACAACGGGAATACCGCATGTTCAATATATCTCACACATCTAGGCACGTCTAATCCTTCACACCTTTTTAAATATTCATATTCTTGTTTATTCGTACAGGTTTTTAGAACAGCCCTTTTGTTTTCATATGAACACTTGTATACATTTAAATTTCTTCCACCCAAACTACCCCGTCTATTATCGACTAGAACCCCATATTTGTCGAAAAATTCATTTCTTTCTTGTTCCAATTTTTTGTCGTCTAGGTCGGATTCTGCTTCGTAGTATTTTTCCCACAATTCATCGACAAGTCTCTGCTTTGTGTCCCAAGCCACTTCTCCATTACTCACTTCTTCAATTCGTTTATATAGTTGGTCCATGGTCATGGACTGACTAAAATGGACTATAGCAGATAATATTATAATCACACTCGAATATTGTCTATTGGTCATCATTTTTAAAATTTTCGGTCAATCTTGTTTATCGGCCACAATTCCCATCCTCCTCTTAATTAGTCCGCTGCTATAGCCTGGCTTGCTACCAAGTAGTGTTTGATCTGAATGTTTATTACGAACAAAGTCAATTTGCTGAGAACATCGATTTATTGGAAATGCCAATAGGCTCTACCTCGCGACGACCATCTAAACCAATTCCTTGTTGATAATGCTCTTGTCCACGGACCAGCAAGTTCAGAGATCCATCTATTAGAAAATTATAGAATCCGAACAACAATGGTGATGATATAAAGGGGTGGTGTTATTTACAATTATGGACTATGCGACGGTTGGGAGAAAATTTGGATCAGATAGACCTCACAAACTTTGGACTTCTGATAAATAGAGGAAAGCAAAGAAAATGCCACTCCTAGGCACCACAGTAGTTGATGCAAAACTTGAATATGTTCGTGTTTTTCTCCCTATAACAATCACTATTTATTAAGTTCATTTACCAACAGAATTTTTTTGACTGTCAGAATTCCCTACAGGGAATTCTGCTGGTAAATCAGAATTGCTAGGCAATTCTGCTAGTAAAGCTGGTGAATCTTGGTGCTTTTGAAC
>JAANSP010000099.1:0-31302 GCA_036850745.1 Homidia socia
GGAATTAATGGGGAATGCTACAATAATTTGAAGCATATTGATATAGAGTTTATATTCATGTGTTAATTATTACATTATTTGGGATACCACACACGCACACACAAAAAACTGTAACTAGTCATATTTTTAATGAATGCGAACATCCTCATTTTTCTTATACAACGACACTTATAGAAACACTGCATTAAAACTCTAATTACCTGTAATTATATTTATATTACATATTATGCATCCCAGAGTGTCTGCATTTTGCGAATTTTTTAAATGCACCTTATTATATACATACATAAATGTACGGTTAAAAGAACAGTGAAAATGAAGGTTGAAAACAAAGTTATGGAATCATCAAACTATTTTAAAATAGGGTCGTATTTATTTTAAGATAATTTTATGACAAATATCTAGGTGGCTGTTCATAAGCACATATTGTGCGATTGCTGTCAGAAAATTCAGATTGATAAATTAGAAGTCTACTAAACCTACTGTGAATGCGCAGCACACTTTTTCCTAGTTTGAAATGTTTTTCTGTGGTTGTTGTGGTGGCATGATGTTGACCATGGGACTTTTTCGCGTGCATTGAAAAACAGAAATTTTTGCTGGAGATTTTTACTTACACCCGCCACCACCACCTCGCAAAACCTGCCTTACCTGCTGTACACCTTCTTCTAAATAATTGGATAATGGATATTTTAGTATCATTATGTAACGCAATTAGTAAACAATTCCGTTTTATGAGTACAACCAACAAAGAATACATAGAGCCAACATTTTTGTGTATGTTTCCAGTAGCGACCATGCTTGTTTGTCGGCAAGCTTCACGTTAGTGCATTATTGAAGTCCTTTAAATTGGAGTTACGAGCGTGGTCATCCAAATTGGTTTTTTTAATTTTCCCCTTGAGTCGAATCACAGTACAGTGGTGTGGTTGTAAAGTAATTAGATGAACAGCTATTTACCATCAGGGACAGCAGAAAATTTGTAACTTGGCGTTTTATTCCGGATTCCATAGTTAGTGTTTATTCATAGGTATATGTAATTTCAGCCCGACGTTACAAGCTACAATCATCCGATTGGTGCTATTCGGACAAAAAATAAGCATCTTAGTTTTCATCACAACTTTTTAGCAAACTACATTTTACCAAGGTACTAGTACAATCTAGTCACCAACGATTAGGATGGGTAATTGTAAATATCATGGACAAGGGATCAGTGGTTTGATGACCACGTTCAAATAAATGATTTTAGAAAGATTCAGGATGCTCTAGTATTTTCCTTGGCTTTCCCTTTGAAAAAAGTGTTTTCACTTTCACTCTTCTTTTTCAGTATTCCTATATCAGTCCACGTTTTCTTGGTGCAAACACCCCATGAACTGAATTGTCTTGTTTGTATTTAACTTAAGTTTGTGATTTATGTCGTATTAATCCTGTGGCTGTTACCACGAACCATACATGGTGTATCTAAATTGTGTCCTTATACTGTTTGTGTGTTTGGAAATGCAAATTTTTTGGTAGGTCATGTCATGTGTGTGTAGAATTCATAGTAGTTGGTGTTACCGTGTGCTATATATAGTAGTTTGACAATTATTAGTTGTCAGTGTTGTTCTCTCATACTCGTATAATATATCATGCAAAAAAGTAGAGTCAGAGGCATCAATCTCAACCGTTTTACACCTTTGTGAAAGATGTGAATTTCGGCATGACAGTACGCATTTTTATGTTTTGTGTCCCACTGCATAAATAAAATCCATATTATTATCTGTAATTTAACGGAATGTGGAATTTAATGAAAGTGTTTTTCTGGTATATGAACTGGAAAAGTTTTATACGTCGTATTTAAAAGGGAAAAAGTCACATTGTCCAATAAAATTTGAGTTTTTTCCTGTAATATAATGTGCGTTTTGTTCATATAAAACTTGTCTAGCTCATAAACTAAAATATAAATGCTTCCAATAAACTCCAAGTTCCTCTTAAAAATAAAAATCACAATGAAGAAAGTACACAGGTAATAAGATCCAGAATGTGAATTTCGGCATGACAGTACGCATTTTTATGTTTTGTGTCCCACTGCATAAATAAAATCCATATTATTATCTGTAATTTAACGGAATGTGGAATTTAATAAAAACGTTTTTCTGGTATATGAACTGGAAAAGTTTTATACGTCGAATTTAAAAGGGAAAAAGTCACATTTTATCCAGTAAATTTTGCGTTTTTTTCCTGTAATATAATGTGCGTTTTGTTCATATAAAACTTGTCTAGCTCATAAACTAAAATAAAAATGCTTCCAATAAACTCCAAGTTCCTCTTAAAAATAAAAATCACAATGAAGAAAGCACACAGGTAATAAGATCCAGTGTAATTGTAGTTAGTGACATCGCCTTGGTATGATAGACAAAGAAATCCAACATTTGACCGTTAAAAAATCTTAGAAAAAAATGAGTAGTTGCTTCTCAAAGCCATGCTCAGATCAATCAAAAAATCTTGTTTGTAATTGTTAGTTCCCCAAAACAATTTTAATGAAATAAAAATTAGACCACAGATACTACTCTGCTCATTCTGTTTCCATTAAATTTTTAATTGTCTTTTTGACGTTCTCAACGGTAACAAATTGTATAGTAGTTTATTTCATATACCGTTCTTGTCCTTTCTCTGTCTCTGTCTATCTTTCTCTCTATCTATGTCTCTCTCTCTTCACGCTATATATTGAGTATCTAACTACTTTTGTTCGTTTTCCGCCACTTTCCTTATATTCTCACATAACGTACTCTTCTACTTGTTATTAAGTAGTAATTTTTAACTATTTATTTATGTGTGCGTGTGCCGCATTCGTGCTATTAATACAACGTAATACATTTATATCTATAGATATTATATTATGTATTTTGGTGGAAAAACTCTGGTGTCTTGTGAGCAACGTGAGAGTCTTGCAATTATTATTATTATTATTACAAATGGTCGATCTTATCAAGTCCTTTTCATGGAGTTCCCCTTCAGTTCTCAAAGTGTAGCTATGGTCATTTTTCTTATAGTAACTGAAAGTTTTAACTGGTGTGAATAATATGCTAACTTATGCTTCTTTATATGTACCTATATATATGTACTATTAACTGTACTAGTTTCTATTCAAATAATTCCATTTCCTTATATACTTTTAACAATCTCACTTTCAGAAAGAAACCGATATTATGTTTCATACATAACTTGACCTATTCACGCAACTTACAATAATAATAATAACTAGGTTGGATTAATTGTTTAAAAAATGTTAACTTTAATAGTTAAAGGCACTTACACTGCAGACTGCAGCTGATGATGGAATCATGTCTCAGTCCTTACAAATTTAATCAGGATTTTGGTGAGATATTCAAGTGGTTTGCCTTTGTTGATAATTTTACAGCCAGCTCAAAAAATGCATTTTTAATCAAGCTGTAAAGTTATCTCATATTGGATCCAATTCATTTTTTCACTATTTTTATTAATAGATTGAAACATTTTTAACCTTTCCATATACCAACTGCTTCTTTGCCATACTTTAACAAAAGTTAATAAGAACTGTAATTCTTTAATAAGAATTATATTTATTCTAGCTATGATTACACTGTGCATACTTTTGACAGCTACAGGGATTTAAGAAATAATTAACTTTTTAAACCATTCTCATATTAAGCAAAGCATTGTTAGATAGTACGTATGTTGTTGACACGGGATAGGGAAACTTACATATTAAGTGTAAGTATGAAATAAAATTGATACTACTGGCAGTGATTTTTATTAATAGATTGAAACATTTTTAACCTTTCCATATACCAACTGCTTCTTTGCCATACTTTAACAAAAGTTAATAAGAACTGTAATTCTTTAATAAGAATTATATTTATTCTAGTTATGATTACACTGTGCATACTTTTGACAGCTATAGGGATTTAAGAAATAATTAACTTTTTAAACCATTCTCATATTAAGCAAAGCATTGTTAGATACGTACGTATGTTGTTGACACGGGATAGGGAAACTTACATATTAAGTGTAAGTATGAAATAAAATTGATACTACTGGCAGTGGCAAGAGGCTTTTACGTGTTTTAGTTGGTGTTAATCTCATATTTAATGCTGTATTGTTTGACGCTCCTCTATTTCGTACGTATACGATATATCGTAGTTTGTGCTCGTCTCCAGAAAGAAATACACTAATTATTCGTGTTGTAGAAAAGTGTGTGGTTTGTTGTCATGTGCTCTCAAATAAACTCAACTCGTAACTTTTATTGTTGGTCCAACCCGTAATCAATAATTATCTATTTTATAACGGTGACAATCCAGCTCGGTAACTAGTCCTGCATTTTTACCTTCCAAACCTACCTACTTCATGTCTTTTTTTCCTTTTCGACCGTAAACTTTTTTCACAACCGTAACCCTAACCTATACCACTCTTTTTTATCTAAAAAAATAATAATATGATAATATATACCATATAAATGATACAGTGTCAGAGACATCACTCGATAGAATTTTTTCAGGTAGTGAAAGAAAAAAGATATATTATATCGTATCATTATAAAATAAATTATAAATAGTAATTAGTAATAACATCTGCACATCAGAGAAAAGGTGTACACCGATACTCTATAGTTTCAAATTAGACTTTCACTTTTGAGCATTCTTTGAAAAAAGTACATATTTTTAGAAATTACTTAGTTGTTTTGATTGCTACTATCCTCAAGTACTTTTTTCACACACTTTTTTAGAAAATAGATTTAGCTTAATTTAATTTGTTATTCTTATTATTACTACTACCATTATTATGAGTATTGTTATTAAAAACCGTTATGTTTTTGCAAGGAGAGAGAAACGAGGCGACTCTGGATAATCATACTAGTATTTTGGTAAAAAAAAAGAAAAAAAACCTGAATATATATTCCATTTGTTGAGAGATTAAAAATACACAAGTATTGCATACTTTCATGCTATTATTGTTACGGTATGAACTAGTTTGCTTTTATAATGTATTATTATCATCATTTTTATTGTACTCGCCCTCTTTGTTTGAGTTTGGTATTATTTTGTTACATGATTTTGAATGCGACTAGGTATAAAACGGAACTTACTTTACAAAAAAATATTGCCACTTATTTAGGATTTGAAGATTGATTATAAATGCAAGAAGGGAAGGGTTAGGGAGAATGACGCATTTTCCATTATTGACTCCCCCATGCGAAGAGCACTGCTTTCAATCACTGTTGTACTCATGACAGCAATAGTTCAGAAATCAAAAAGGTTTTGATGTGCTAACAGGTATTCAAGGCTCCTTGACTGATAATGGCTCACCAAGAAGACGGCTTTTGGGTCAGGATGGTTTAATGGGTGGCCCCCTTGGTGCACCTGGTGCGCCAATGGATCAGAGACTCACACTCCGGCCTCAACTAAGACCACAACAGTCCCTGGACAATAGACTACCCGCAGTCTCAGCACAGAATCCACAGGACATGCTTTCCAATCAACTAGATCAACAGTCTCAAAATGTCATATTTTCAAATAGTAGTAGCAATCGATTAAATAATCAAATGGGACGGGTGGACAATCAAACTATGGATAGTCAAATGAATGTAAATACTTCAATTGGCGTTTCCATCTCAAATCAAATGAGTGCCATGTCTTCTGTAGCAGGATCCATGCCTGGGATGATGCAACAGCAACAACCACAGCAATTACAACAACATCAACAACAACTCCCACAACAGCAACAACAAAATCAGTTATTACAACAACAGCAGCAACAACAACAGCAGCATCAACAACAACAACATCAACAACAGCAGTTGCAACAAAATCAGCAATCTAATTTTGCTTCATCTGCTGTTTCTACGTCAGCGGTGGGATATCAACAACAACCGAATCAATTGACAATGGCTAACAATAATACCAATATGCAGCAACAACCGCAGCAGGTTTGACAATGTTAAATTTCTGAAAAAGATTTCCATGAAGAAACTACAGTTGGACATCACAAGTGGTGGCCCCAAATTTTTATTGCACCAATCGACTGGAAATTGTCTGAAACGTCCACATCCAAAATATTAGGTTCGTTTAGGTTGATGATAGATAGTGTTTATTAGCCTAACCGAACCAATTATGATGTGAAAATACACAGCAATTAGATCAAAATGATGAAAAATCTCGAAAAATATGCGTCGTAGACAAAAAGTGAACTCGGTAAGAAATGATCAGGATAAAATTCTGAGTCGATTGACACTCAAATATGTACGGGTTATAGGGGATTGGAAAAAATCTCCAAAAATTTTTTCTCGTTTTTTTGAAATTTCCACACGCCATAACTTTTGAAGTAGAGTACCTAGGATCCTGATATTTTGGATGTGGACGTTTTAGACAATTTCCAGTCGATTGGTGCAATAAAAATTTGGGGCCACCACTTGTGATGTCCAACCGAAAATACATTTTATTATTATTATTATTGCTATTTACTCTGCGAAGTTGAGAATGGTCAACAGTTATTGACCTGGCTTTCAACAACGAAAAAAGTTGGATTGGTTGAGACGAGAGATTGATGAAGACGTTCGAGTTTTTGATAACGTTTCCACATTTGATTATGTCTTGTTCATGTACAAAATAATAATAGTAATCTATTTTTTTGCCGTTTAGTTTGGATCATCTGTAACTGACCCCAGCACTAGTAGTGGAGGAATGGTCAACGCAGGAGATTGGAACAGTAATTTAGGCATAGGCGGCCAATCCGTACAGTGTTCATCAAATAATGTTTCTCCACTTCCATCAATTGCTGACCAGCAAATGAGTCAAATGCAGCCATATCAGCAGCAAATGAACACGTTTAATCAAAACACTCCTCAGCAGCAGCAACAACAACCACTTCCCGGAACATCGATGGATCCCAACACCCAGCAACAGTCCTTGCTCCAACAACACCAACAACAACAACCAGCTCAAGGGCTGACCTCGGCTCAACAAACACAGCTTCAGAATCAGCTACTTGCCCAAGATCAACTTACCAACCAGATGCAATTCCAGAAGACGCAAATGCTAGGTGCTCAGGGTCTCCAGCAGCAAACGCAACCCAATTTACAGCAACAAAATGCACAATTACACATGCAACAGCAGACAATGCAAGGAACTCAACAACAACCGCAACAGCAACCCCAAAATATGACTCAACTTGGCCAACAGCAATCCCAGGCAATGGGGCAATTAAACGCATTGTTGGGGCAGCAAATGGGTGTCTCAACGTCGCAGTCAAATTTGCCTCAAAACCAAGCGTTCGGTATGAATTTAGTGTCAGCATCTCAAGCTCAGCAGTGGCCATCATCTTCGACAAGCCAAATGTATGATCAAAGCGGTCGTATGATTCAAACCAGTGCTTCCCAGTATGTTCAGAGTCAACAACAGTCATTACAAGGAGTTGGCTCCAATTCAAATAACCAACAAATGATGATGCAACAGCCACATCAACAACAGCACCAGACACAGCAACAGCAACAATATTCACAGCAGCATTTGCTGCAGATGCAACAGTCACAGCAACCCCACCTTAATCAACAGTCTCTACAGCAACATCCTTCACAGCATGCGTTAGGGGTGAATGCTGCCACGGGTCAGGTACCTACCTCCAAATCAAGTTCTATCGGTGGACTTTTGGCTGATTTCAGTAGAGCATTAGGTATGAAGCTAACATTGGTCATGTATGGACAGTGTCATTGGCCATCGGAAACCATCTAAAGTATGTAATGACAACTTCACACACGATATAATCGTTTTTTTACACAGGTTTAGGTACGTCTCCTCGTCCCTCACCGTCAGAGGACAAAACAGAACCATTCCCCGTGCCGTCCAGCGGTGTAGGTGCAACTGGTGCATCTGCACATGGTCAAACGTCGTATGACCCTTATCATCATCACCATCAACAGCAGCAGCAGCAGCACAACTTGGGCAATCAGCAACTGCAGCATCACTCGCTGAGTGGTCAGTCTCAGCAGCCAATTCAACAGTCGGCCTTCACCCCCATTCACGAAGGGTCACTTGCTTATCTGCAGCGACAACAACAGCAATCCTATCTTCAGCAGCAACCACAAGCCTTGCAATCAAACTTGGGCCTACAGGGATTGCAGTTGAGCAGTTTAGGTAGTTCTAGTCAGTTACTCTCCTCGTCGGCACAGCAATATCCAAGCTCCCTCCTTAGTTCACAGACACAGCAACACCCTCAAGTACTTACGCAAGGTGGTCTTATAGCACAGCAACATTCCCAGGGGTTAGGGGTAGGAGTAGTTGGCGCGTTAAGCCCTGCACAAGCTCATATGTATCAGCAACAAATGGCTCTTCAGCATCAGCAGCAACACTTAAAAAAGACAAGCAGAAGAGCTCATTTATCGTCTGGGACTGGGGATGTGCGACGAGACGGTTCGGCCTCTACAGTGTTGATTGGAGGTCAAGGATTAGCTGTGACACCAAGTGGTGTTACCATAGGTGCTCTTACTCCAGCCGTAGTCACTAGCTTAGGAACGTTTATTGGTGGCTCACTATTACAGCAACCTGTAGCAGGTAAACATTTGTGAATCTTTTTTTTTCAAATAATGCGTATCAAATACTCGTTATCCGTCCATGATACTTACAATTCATCAACTACATTCTACATTATGACAACAAGTCAGAAATATCACAATTGCAACTCAACTTGCGAGCAAATTACTTTTTTTACCCAATTAGAACTAACGTTACCTCTAAAATGCTTTCATTACAATGTTTTTTGAAAAAGTAGGAACACATAACAGTTATTTGATCTATTTTATGTTATAATATTTGCCATCTTTATCATTATTATTTTGCTTTGTTAGCCATTTCTTGGCATGTGTTTTATTGATTTTTTTGATGGAAATTTAAAAGGAATTATTATGGACGGTCAAAAAGTATATGAAACCTTTTACATCTCATTTAATTTCACCATATACACCAAAAATTAGATAGCATGCTCTGTTGTCTCTAAATTTCTCATGACCAGTGACACCATTGGGTACTCCAATAGGGACACCAGTAGGAACACCTCGAAGTGGTAGAGATCCATGTGGTGGCGATTCGTCGGACACGATGAGTGAAACGGATTCCCAGAAATCGTTAAGAATGCGGCGGAAGCTTCCATGTCTGCCGCCTGACCAAGAAGCTGCCCCATTGCCTTCCACTAAGAAACGCGAAAGGCACAGATCCCAGGAATTCAGGTAAGCCTTTGCTGTATCTTGAGTTTCCAACTGCTGGTTTAATACTTCGGCTCTATGTGCACAATTAAGCCAAATTGAGTTTTCATTGTATAACAAGAGCAATTTGTACTAGCAAGTCAAGCTGTTTATAAAAAACAGCACGTTCTAAACACCACTGCAATATAATTACTGTTTAGGTCCCTGTCTCCTATGCGCCTTTCATCGATGGATGGTACAACAGCAGGTAGGTCATATCCACTGTCAAGTTTGAGTCTCTCCAGACCAAGCGCCAGTGAAAGCAATTTGAGAAAACTAACTATGGGGGCGTCAGACCCCGTTCCGCGACCAGGTTCAGCTCTTGGGTGCTTACAAGGTAAGAGCAAAGTTTTTCTATTTCTAATGGCGTGAAATATGAGCGGACGCACGAAAACAACCTATTAGAAAGTTACTTTAATAATTCTGTATATATAATCATGTATATCATGTCGTTTATTATTAGCTTCTCTCATTACTCCAGAGCCATGTCACATAAGTACAGTGCTGATAGCTGTTTTGTGTAAATGATAATAAATATTTCATGACCATCATAAAATATAGCCAATAACCTTGCATCAAAATGCAAAGCTTTAGAATTTTTATCTCGTAGAGATGAGATGGAATGGAAAGGTAGATAGTTACTTGCACCGAATATACATAGGTAGGTAGGTAGGTTGTCTCTTGTCTCTTGTCTCCTCGTTTTGGTAGTTTAGATAGAAGAAGCAAGTTTTTTGCACTGATTTTTTCTACTAAAATGCATAGAAAGCATTTAATATATTTTCATAGAGCTCATCATTCCACATCTCTATAATTACATTTGAAGTACCTACCCACAAACGCCGCTGTTAAGCACTTGTTAAGTTGTCAGAAACAACCTTCCGCTCCATATTTTACACTTGAGAGACATGATACCAGCGATTACGTGAGCAATGCAGATAAAGCGGCAGATCAAAAGAAGGGAACTTTATTTTTTGAAGTGTTGAATTGAATTTAAAATGAAAAAATAGGATTTAAAAATGTATTAAAGATTAAACTCCATCTCAAGTAAGCCGAGCTTTAGATTCATTGCCCGTATTCTTTGGTATCATGTGTCAAGAAATATAAATGGATTTTTTTTAAATACAAAAACAATGAAAAAAGCAGTACAACTTGTCCGCTACTGAGGAAGCGACATATTTTCTGTGCTCATATTGAGCATTGGTTAGGCTGCTTCAAGAAAATGCTCGAGATGGGAAAGAAATATCAATTTTGTTTTCTCAGTAGCACCACGAACTTGCTGCTTTCTTCAGTGTTGCAGTTGTAAACGGAATATTGCTACATAACGATTGCATCCTGCTTATTTACAGCTTCAAGTGTAATAAGTAGTGTGGGTGGAAAACAAGACTCCATCTACCCACTTGGTGGGAACATATTGTCATCTTCTCCTGCATTCGCTGGTATGAATCTACGGACAACGACCTCGGGGCTTACCTCCGATCTAACCACTACCACATCTGTTTTATCCGGCTTGTATCCTAGTTACAAACAGTCGCAGGATAGTTGGTCTTCGAATCTAGCAGAGCTTGCAGCTGCTCTTCCACCTGATTTGAGACATCTGCTAAATAAAGGTTCAGGAGGCGTCTCGGATCATGATTTGAGTGGGCTGAGCGGTTTGTCAGGTCTAACGTCCAGCCTAGGAGATACTAGTTTAAATGTAGGCTCTCATTTACCTTCGTACATGAGAACATTGAGAGAGCAGTTGCAAGAGGAAAGGCGTCAGTTGTTGTCGGAAGAGAGACGACGACTGGAGGCTCTACGGGAAAGGGACCGGGAGTTGGGAGCTAGACTAGATGCAGTAACAAGCCGTGCAGGGAGCGAAGCCCTGAGGTCCAGGTATTAGAAATTTTGCCAAAGTCATTACAATTTATCTAATGAAGTCGGAACAAGTGGCACAGGCACACACTCACAGCACATGGCACGCACAGACTTGTGTTGGTGGAGGAGACCATATAGGGGCTAAAATTGCTGAGTTTAAATATGATGATATGGTGGGTTGGTGAATGCAGAGCGGACCTATCTAGGAATGGGGGTGCACCCAGGTCAGCAGGGGCCAGTCCACTTCTCAATCGGAAACTCAAAGGGCATCGTCGACAGTTATCTGATCCTAAACTTTCCCTTCCCTTCTCGCCCATACAGGAAGACGGGGACAGTGAGCTTCAGGATTTCGATCGAGTATGAGCTCCTCCTGTGTTTGTCTTTGTGTCTGTCTGTGCCCTATTTTTATTTTGTCTTTTCCATCACCCCTATCTTGCCTCTGCCTCAGAGCATTTGCTAACGCTTACCCTGTTTGGTTTTATAGGTCTCGACCGGCTTACTGAGGCCTCCCTACAAATCCTATGAATATGAATCCCTCGAAGACAGTGCCCTTTTACAACGTCCTGCCACAATGCATCAGGTTGGAGGTGACTGGGATCATTCACAATCATATTTAGCATCTTCCTGGGCAGCAGCTGGTGGGGCCCTTCGTGAGACAGCTATCACTAGTATGGGTGGAGTTCATGAGGACGACGAAATCCGCAACCGCATGTCATCACGTATGCTAGGGCGTCGAAGCAGCGATGGAGAGGCTTGGCCCAATACCGCTATAGTGACCCGTTCCCCATCATCCAGCCGTGAGAAACGGCACGCATTGAGAAAGCACAGAAAGTCGCGCTCATGGCATCCCTCTCCGTACGTAAGTGAGGAGGAGGACGAGGAAGAAGAAGACAGTTTGAGTCGCGAAGAAAAGAAGGCCAGGATCAAGGCCGAGATTGCGAGGAGGCGCCAGCAAATTCAAGAGAGGGCTGGCCTTCACGGTGAGTTTATAAGTGTTCCCAGATTGCCGGGTGGTGTGACTGAACACGAGCGGCACAGTGTGCTAAAATCGGTAGATCAACTCCTTCGTGACCAGTACGCTCGTTTTGACTCTTCTTCCTCTGGTATTTATGGGCGGGCCACTCCATCGATGTACCATGGACCCACACCAGGGGGATACGCGACAATTAGCAGCAGTCGTCCTTCACATCATCATCATCATCATTCACAAATTCATCCTATGGCGAGAATGACTCCTGGTGGGCATATTATTAGCCCAAGTGCTAGTGAAGAAGACCGTAGTATTGAAAGAATTGCATCAACATTTCGTAGTGACCATGACTATGCTAGCATGTTATATGACAGACTTGGAGAAATGTCTCCATTGGCAACAGATAGTGAGAGCATGGGGAGTGAGTTGGGGGCACCCGCTGCAATGCCCTTACTGCCTGACATGCCTACGAGGTCTCGGAGACTGCTAGAGGACTTGGGTTCTGCACCCATCGGACTTAACGAAGGAACACGGGGTGGGGCTAGTTCCGGGCAATCTATCAAAGGCAAGTATGGTGTCTCAGCACAAGGGCTCAATCTCCCATTTCGCACTGTGATGTGACAATAAGTGAAAGGCATGTTTATTATTTTCAACCACCGCTCCTTGGTCGAATGTCTTTTTATTATTATTATTATTATTATCTCTCTTCTCTCAGTATTATATATTTTTATTATTGTTTGTCACCACTACTACTTTGCTACAAAATGTTACTTACTATGTATAATCATGAGTGCAGTCATGACAAAAATATCTATCATTATTATTATTAACTTATTCAATATTGGTACTATACTAACATATCAATGTTCGTTGTTATCATTATTATTATACTGTATTTATATTATCAGTATTACCTACATTAATCATTATTATTATTCTACTTTTAATGCGTTCTCTATCTATATATCTCTCTTTATTATCTGTACACACAACTCACGTTTCTACTGCTCTCCGTTATTTCCCACGTTCTCTCTCAATCGTAAACTATTTTACTGTTGTATTGCTGCACTAGCTCCATTTCTCACTTTTACTGTCGTTTCTACTGTATTATTCTCTGTGGCTGAAAGTTGTATGAACTCAATCAATCCTCTCAATTTTTACTTTCATTTTCACTCGTTAGTCTTCTTTACTGTGGTGCAGACTATTTTATTATACCATGTCATTATCATTATTATTATTATTACTATTATTATACTATTACTACTACTGTTTAATTTTGCTTGTTTTTATAAACCTTCAGTAGTTTAATTTTCTTTCATGTTATAATTTTTTCTGTCTTACTACTCTATGGTTAGTGAGGAAAATATAATTATAGAGAGCTACCAGTACTTTTATTATTATTCATTCATTTCTTTCTTTTCGAGTTACTTGCTGAAACTGGCAGAAAGCCATGATGAGATGACAACCATACTTGCAGTTATTTGAGGGAAATTACTAATAAAACAATCTATCATTATCAAATATATCCCGCATTTTTGTGCTATTTCATGACAGCATCATGATTCATCACTAAATACTTCTTACTCCATGGCATATCAAGTTATAAATTTAAAAAAGTACTACTACTACTATTATTACTACTACTACCTGTATAGCATTCTCCACTCTAAGCATTCTAGTCTAGCGTGCATTTCTTTGA
Source organism: Homidia socia (assembly GCA_036850745.1). Taxonomy (NCBI): domain Eukaryota; kingdom Metazoa; phylum Arthropoda; class Collembola; order Entomobryomorpha; family Entomobryidae; genus Homidia; species Homidia socia. Next base: position 13,768 of record JAANSP010000099.1, read on the forward strand.
TTTGTCATTACTACAAGCCACCATAATAAAAATATATATCGTGAGAATCATCATGGAATTGTACAACTAACTGCCTCTCTATCTCTGACTTTGGCAATTGGTGTGTTAAAAATTGTGCAAAAAATTTGCTTTCATTTCTTGATACCTACATATTTAGAAAAAATGTATGGGTTTTATTTGCTTGAAGCGTAGACTTAAAATGAGTAGCGCATCTGGAAGGCAGAACATACTGCTAAAATTTTGTAATCGTTACTCGATTACTAGTATTATTATTATTCTTAAGGAAAAATACGCATGACCTATGAAGTCGCTGTTGCACAAAGTAAATGATTATTTGTTCAGAGTAATCTTTTAAAAATCTGGTTCGGAAGTTCAAATAACTTTCTTTGGATATGTAAGCTTTTATTTTCCTTCTTTTAGTTATAATAATGCCTGCATATTATACTGCATGGAAAATGAGACGCATGTCATCGTTAATGCATTTTGATTTTTTGTTCTTTTTATAAAAATTTCAGCAGCATTTCAAGTTATTATTATTAGCAACTTATTGGTACTAAATATTCCTGGCTGTTTGTATATACACCGAAAATGTAACATTTTACCTAACTAATCAATCAATCAATCACCATGAGCTGAGAAACAAACAATCCCTATTCGTAATTGTCTGTACAAAAAAAGAAACGTAGCAAAAAAATTGGAACTGACCATTTTTAAAGAATGCCAAATGACTTTTGTAATCTTATATACACAAGGAATCCATGCATATCCATGAACATTTCTGAAATTACTACCGTTATTTAAGGAATTTTTAACTTTGGTCGTTTTATTTTCCAAAGAAAAGAAAAAATCTACTGATAGGAAAAAATAGTGGAATATTCGAATAGAGAACGGATTTTTGAAATATTTTTTACGGTTGAACGGTCCTATTACTGTTACATAATACAACAATACATCTGAATATTTATTAATACTTTTACTATTATTACTTCACTCTTACTCAACTCAAGCATTTTTTTCGCATTCAATCGCTCTTGTAAGTATTCCGTTAGGTAAATAGTTACTAAAAGTTGCAAAATCCAACAGTACAGTGAGAAAAAGGTTCACTATACTTCACGCAATTCATATATGTATTTTAAATGATTATTCATGCCGATTGCTGCAGATGCATACTAGCCTATATGACAGACACGATTACATTATATAAATACATTAGTTTACAAAGATGTTGGTCCCTTGAAGTCCTCTGTGAAAACTTTGTAATTTTAAATAAGAAATAAGTAAAATTAACCGGAATAATTTAGCATGTTATTTACAATTAGCTTTTCAGTTAAAGAACATACATCATTAGAATAAAACTGAATACCTACATTCCATAGGCTCACCTGTGCTTAACACTGTGCCCTCTTCTGCCACTTAATAAAAAGAAACATCACAGCATAATATACCGTCATTTTTTTGTTTCTAGATAGTCAACTTTACCACCGATCTTCTTCCGTTTTTTAACATCTCATAACGACTTAATATTATTACACAGGGAAATGTTGGCTTCCCGTTTAGAACAAAGAAAAATGGTCCGTTCCCATTTAGTGATTGAATGTTAATAGTCGCAAGCTGAACAATCCCCACCCCAACAACCAAATAGGTTATTGTCCAAATAACTTTGTGTGGATATTGCCAAACTAGTCGAGTAATACAGTATGAGTTGTCTCAAAAAATATCAATCCTATTGCAAGCAAAATAGGGCATGTTTAATAGTAAAAAAACAACTAACTATCAAACCTGGAATGTACTCGTAACAAGTCTGCTAGTCTCGTACTGTAATTTGTATAGCACATATTAAAATAGACACTTTCTAGTTTATGGATTGATGATGAATATTGCAATGCGAATCTTCCTAGCAGTAGTAAGTATGTTATTAAATCCAGTACAATAATTACAACTATTGAATTATTATTAATTAATTAATGATGTTACAAATATTATTCAAACTATCACCGATTTCTACCTGTCAATCATGCAGTATTTTATTATAGAAGAGAAAAAACACTTGGCTACTTACACTAGCCTTCTCCCTCAGACACCACTTTCTCACTCATTGCTCTCTACTACTGTCAATGGAACATGCCCAAAAAATAACAGTGACTTTAAAAACCCCCATGAAAAAGTCATTTGAACAAGTTTGCGTCACTTGACATGTTAGCAATGTTCATGATATATATTATCTTTATAGTGAATGACCCTTTTGCTCGGAACTACTACCATAATTGTTTTAAATTCTAAACGTTTTCATCAGTGTTGGTCTTTTGACGTTTATTACAAGATTGTTACTATTATTATTAAATTATAATTATTGTTGTTGTAGTAACGTACTTGTGGATGTATGAATGTATGGTATGTATATATATGTATGTGTCCATTAGTGTTATTATTATTATTACTTGTTACTGCCTACTTGTACTAGTAATGAGCATTCTTCTTAAACAACGTGTAAGTAATGCGAAATAGATTGTTTTAGAGAATAATAATAATAATAATGTGCGTATTAAAAAGACCCACAGTACACGGTCAGTATTCTGCACACAAAAAAACCTTAAAAGTCTAAAGGTACAATCAGGCATGATATATTAATCATTATATGTAACTGAGTGAAAACAATGTGTTTGTATGCTTTTATGTATTTCAACATAATTTTCATGGTGTCATTTGATATTTGGCCCAATGACTTAACAACACTATGATACTAAATTAGCTGAAGATTTTTAATTGGTATTTGAAAATATATGGTCATAGGTTTCATTTCTCTTTTTAATTATCTATTTGAAATGTGACGTTTTCTTGGGTGGTACTGTCTATTAAGTTTTAAAAAACTAGCAATAATCTCAACTAAGCATAACCCTCTTGAGGTTGCTTTAAATATTTTACTAGTCCTCATCTCTTTGTTCTATTTGCCATGTTGTCATGAGGTTATTATTGCCAGTAGATGCGTACTTACGGCACACAGCCAGTCTTCCATTGTTGATTGAGCAGTTTTTTTAAACAAAAGAAAACCCTCTCACGGCTTTTATTTGTTTGTGTCGACCCTGTCCAAAAACAAGAGCATGACATTATAATATGGGTCAAAGTTTTATTTCCGGTATAATCGCAAGAAAACAATCCTTCTGAACAGTGCTAACATATTAAGTAAAAAACATATTCGATGGTGTCTGTATATATGGATGTACATATAAGTAGATCGACAGTGTATATTATCATCATACGCCATGGAGTTTTTGTGCCTTACTCAATTTGTTGTTGTGATTTACACTAGAAAACTTCCAGCACCAATCACTGCGTTATAATATGATTACAAATTACAAGAGAACCTAGTTTTGCAACGCACATTTACTTTTGTTACATATGAAACTGAAATAATGTGTACGAGTATTAATGTTCAATCCTTCTGATTGCTATTTTTATTGCTGCTGGATGTGCATTCCTCGTAAATACTAATTACTCAGCTATAAATTCGAACATGAACACGATCCGTTTTTTTTTAATTGCTGCTTTAGAAAATCATTGCCAGAATCAAACTTTTATAATATTGTTGTGAATAGCATTATACAGAGAATGCGGCTAATGCGATTATTCATTCCAATTACAACTATTGTTGTTATTATTGGAAAAAATAACATTTTCTATTGTTTGGAATTAAAATTTAAGAAGTACTATAGTAACAAGTTTGATTACTCAAGTAGAAATTTTCTGTTTAAATATTTGTGAACTGAATGTTAACCCAGGCTAATAATAACGTAGAAATTTAAAATTTATAGGAAAGCTAGATGTTCACTTTTATAAGATGGCATCGTAGATTTGAAAAAAAAATCAATTCGTTAATCGATTTTGTGATAAACACACTATACACTAAATCTAAAGTGAAATCCGGAGTTTGCGTTCAAAAAACAACAATGGTTAGTGAAAGAAGCTTTTGTGAAAATGAATTGAATCTGCATTGAAATGATTTTGAAGTTAAATTGTGGATAGACATGAGTAAGTTGAGCTAAAAAAGAGGGCAAAGGAACTACTAAACAATTTACCGAAAAATGAAATCATTCATTGCCAGGTAGTCGTTATTGGTAAAATTCACGCGTATTAACAATAGTCATTAATTACATTTAGCTAATCTGTACTTGTCAAGGAATCAATCAGTAGTGAAAATAGTGTTCAGCAATAAAAAGTACGTATTTTAAACTGTAAAGGTTAGCTAAGCACGATTGATGTAGGGAAAGACATGTTTCGTTTTGTTTATTGAAATACATTGCATTGCGATTAGCGACGCAACTGATATATTGCACCGACGTCTGTCGACAGTCGACACTAGAACACACTCTAAGATTGTGTCCTAATATTATAAAACATTAAGGTTAGTCCTTGGGGATAGCCTTTTCTTTTTTAATTTTTTGAACAAGCGCATTTAAGTTTGACCAGTTACCAATGTGTACACAGACAGCAAGTACAAAAAATGTACTATATTATATGAAATGAGCAGCATTATAAATATTTCAATTTAGCCAACTTCGTTTTCTTTTCTTCTTCAACTTCTTTTCTCTCTTTGTTACTCTTATTAAGCTCTATGCATAAAGTAGTAATATCTTAATGTTGGATGGAATGCTACGGCACAATCTGGAAGGCTAAATTTAAATGAAACGCTTTTGCACCAACGTTACTATGCAAACTGATGAACTTAAATGAAATAGTATGATAACATATAATAGTTTCAGTTTCGTAATAGTGACATAATATACAATCATTGATGGTTTACTCTACTAAATACCGATAATAAATTTGCATCCTTTAAATTCAAATTTTAGCACTCATTACTCGTCTGTCCCGCGCGCTTACGAATACGAAAGCAATAAAGTGGATTGCTTAAAAAATGCAACACACAACGTATGTACGTAGGTATTACAGCCGTAAATGGCGTTAGCTTCCCTAAAGGGTTTGATAAGAAAAAGGAAATGGTTGAAAAGGAAAAGCTTGTTAGGAAAAGTCCAAAATCTCAAAAGGATAAACAACTATGAAGTCACGAATATGGATTGAGAACAAACTAAACCTTGAAAGTATTTTTCTTCAAATGCAATTAATTTACTAGTTACTTAAATATGTGAAAATCGCGCTTTTAAAAACCGTATCAAATGACAGCGGATTTTAATTCCTGAACTTGGTTGAAGGATTATAAAGCACATATATTTGAATCTACGCGCAATAATTCGAAACATTATTTTTCTGTCATGAAGTAGAAAAAGTTGGGAGATCGTCAATCGTTGTTACTACATGGCTGCTGCTTACATTTTTTCCATTGGGGAAACAGTGATTTGAAATGTCATTTCACAAAAGTGAAATTTGATTATTTTCACAATTACAATTACTGACATGTGCATAGCACGAGTGTAATTACATAAAACAATCAAATATTCTTGCAGTTCTGATCCGATCTTTCCTCTAATTAAAAAAAATCATTGCTATACTTCCCTTCCTTAGTATGTCAATGACGAATGATTATTTATCACTAATTTAAAAAAAGGCAAAGATCTATACGCAACCACGGTTTTCTTCACTCACTTTTACAAACACATATAATTAAAGAGGAACATTTCCTATTAAAAATTACAATGCATGTATTGATATTCAATATTATTACTAGTACTACATATTACAAACACTTGTTGAAAAACTGCTATATATATGAAGTCAAAAAGACACTAGGACTAGATAGCCAGTTTGAAAGAGCAAATAAATTGTTACAAAAGCTTTAAATTTTTACATTTGAAAAATGTCTTGTTCTACATGCAAAAGAAAACGATATTTTTAAAGAGAAAAAAGAAAACAAACTATCTAGGATAATTTTAAAGTATTTATTAATAATAATGATAAGGAAATGGATAAGGAAAAAGGTTATAACTTAGTAGTTCAAAAAAAGAAAGAGGAAAAAATAATATACGGACACCATAACGACGCTTTTTGTCAAGTTTTTCGTATGTACTTAATATGATTATTATTATCATCTTCGATTATTATTAAAACCACAAAAGTTCGTCATTGGATAAAAAATACAATAAGAGTAAGTACATTGTTGATTCAAAGTAGATTGTAAACTTTCTATGAAAAGGTACACCAGAAAAGCAGAATTATTAAACAAAGCCAGTGTACTATTTATTTTAAAGAAGAGAATGATAAAAATAATTACATGTCTTCCCCCATATCGAGTACGTCGCAACAATGCAACTACTACTACTACTACATACATGCATACATATTACAGGTTTATGTGTACTTTCCAAATAGGAATGATGTTCATTTTGATGATCTATATTTTTTAAACAAGAAAAAAAGGATTTCATTGTGAAGAGGCTCATGCAATATACGGGCTATAGAAATATATACATCCATACGGTTTAGATTCCTCTCTTTTGTTGTAGAGACTTTAAATAGCTTTTAGGGAAAACAATTTCTTCTCGAAAATGTAGCCACAAAAAGCAACGTCAGTCAGTCAACTCAACAAAGCAACACCAATGCTCTCTCTATCTCTGGTAATAACGACAACATTAAAATGCTAAAACTATATTTCATATTTGCTTCACGCTATATTATTATTAATTTATTATGTAAATGTGTATCGACAAAATAAATATGCACTGCTGTTTTTGTAAAAAAAACATTGCAAATTTACGCATTGTGAATTCGATATGAAAATCAATATTGATTCCCTCTGCCGGCACATACTGCACCAATCTACTTAATCCGAAATTAGTTATTTAATAAGTATTTTCATACTTTTAACTAAAACGATCACTTTTAAAAATGTGTGTAGGTACAGTAAAAAGCATAGCACTGTCAAAAAAGTGAGGACTTTTTAATATTTCTACTACAACTAAATACTACTGGACAGATGACCAAAGGATATAAAAAGATTCGTCTCTTAAATGCGTGTTTGAGAAAATGTATTCTTCTTGTCATTTCTTAAAAAATAACTATCCTATCGATTTGTCACTGACTCGCTGGTATAATATCTTTAACAAAACCAAAAATAAAAGCATCATTTTTAATAGATTATTGGGTTTTTTTAAAACACATACTGTTACTCTGCAATTATGTGATACAAATTGTTTATGCCGCTCAACAACTATTCAATACCAGAAAAAATTTTCAATGTTATAATATGAGAAGCATGCATCAAGAGCATCAAGTACTTATTTGCACAAGTATGATAAAAGTTAGCAAAGTTAGCAACGAACAGCAATAGTTAGAAAATTTAAAAAACCTCATGCTAGGAAATATAACCATTTCAATTCATTTTTCTCCAAGAATTTGGAGGTCATGGTTTATGCTGCATTTTAATTTAGTGTTGTCAAACTGTAAAAAAAACCTCTGGCATGTTTATATAGAGCACAAGTTAATTTTTGTACCAAAACGTTGTCAGTTTATCAAATTGTAGTAATTTTTCTTTAGATAGAGCAATAACATGTTTGTCAATATTTCAAATTCCAGTATTTAATCTCCTAAGTAGAATTAGAGAATTCAAAGAAACCTTATACAGGTTTATTTTTTTCTCTTTCTCATACAGAAACAAGGAAATAATGTGAGGACAGTATAATCGGTCGGTAAGCCTTTCTCATGTCATGTCGTAGTGAAGATGTATTGTGCACTTTTAGTAGCTTTTGAGATTTTAGGCGAAATAATATCTAAATGCTTAAAAAAGTAGAATCATTAAATAACAATTACTGTAGTAGTTGAGTCTTTGTTGATAATAACATGGTGACGGGGCCTCATATTTAAAAGAGGTTAACTTTTAGAGGGAAATGTATAATGCCAGCAGCCGCATCCATAAAAAATCATCCGACTTTTAGTGAATACAATACAGCTTTGATTGCGCTCCTTGATACATAAAATGGTGAAAGAAAATCTTTCAACAATGCACCTAATACACATGACCATTCTGTAATAGAAAAAGTATAAGTAACCGCCAGTCTAACTATTTAAGCAGGGCCTATACATCTATCTATCTCTCTGTTCCATGTTTAATTTTAATAAGTCGCATTGTATTGTTGTGTAGATTTAAAAATTGACAAGAATATTTTGGAGTTACTCCATACACCATATACCTGCAATACAAGCCACGTATTAAAAATCAACATGACACTGACAAACTGATAGACACTTCACAAATATAACTTAAACGGAACGAATATATATTGCTTAAATTCCACAAGAAATTAAATATATTTACTGTAAAACACAGCAGTTATTTAGCAAGTCGTTACATTCCCGACTAAAAAATACGAAGAATGCACTGTTATACTACTACTCGGAATTTTTAAATACTACAATACGTACTACTACTATTACTACTACTACTACTGCTATTACTACTACACATCGCTAAAAATGTCGCTGATATGCTACTACACACATACGATACAATTTCTATATTTGCTGCTACATAATAACTTTATAAATTAAATACTACTTACACGACACTACACTGCAAAATTCATTCATTCTTATCTTGATCTTTACTCTACTGCTGCTGCTGCTATTAAAGTGCTACCACTTTTAAAAAAATAAGATAATCCTGATGATGATGAGTACTTACTAATAATAATAACAGTTAAGGATATAATATACTACTACTACTGCTACTACTACTACCATGTAAAACAAGTAAGAGCCACCGCCGCCAAAAGCCAATTCCGTTGAAGATGATGATGATGATGATGATGACTTAAGAAGCAAAGTGATTGTGTATCTTTTCGTATATATGCATGAACTGAAAAAATATATAGTTTCAAAAAATAAAAACATTGAAATGTTTATGATGACTTATTAATTTTGAGGCTAGAGTATATGTACTATTATTACTAGTAATAATATTATTAACATTAATAATAATCCTTGAACACTGAATTTAAAACTAATTTTAATGATAATAGTAATAAAATAATAATAAAATAAATAGAATAATAATGATGAAGGTGAGTAGAAAAAATTTAACAATTTGAAAAACTGGTTTTCTCTAAAAATATAAATACTATATATACATAATATAAATATTATGTCTGTTATCATTGCTAATATTATAAATATATATAAATATATATTGATGATGCATAATAATATATAAAACAACTATGCGATGAAGCCATCGTTGTATTGATCTGTAATAATCTCTCATTGTTATCGTTGTGGGTCTATATATGCTAACATAGAACAATATTAATATTACTATCGAATACAAATTATCATAGTTATTAATAACTGGTTAAAGTGTTTGCATGTCAATATATATACTATAAAATACAAATATTATATATATCTACATATATATACATATACATATATATGTATACTAATTGACTTCTGGCATATAAAGACCTGATATTTATTTCATATTTAAAAAAAACAGTCATGATGATTATTAAAAAGGGATTCCTACTTGAATGAATCGATCCGCAGCTCATTCTATTATTTCAAAAATCATGATTCACTCTTTCTTTCCATCCCTATTACTGGCATAATTTCCAGATAGTGGAAAATTTTCCAATAGCTGATAATGATGGTGATGACGTATAATTATTTTAATGTATTTTGATCTTTTTCTTGTTTTTTATACCCAAATTTTCTCAATAATTTGAGAATTTCGAATTTTTACATGCGGTAGTTAGTTTCACTGTCAGATTTATCTTTAGTTTGCACAACTGAAAACTGGAATTTTCATACATAATAGCAATTATTGGTGATACTTTTATTATCATTGTGATATTACTATTATTCCATCTTTAGGAAATATGGTTGTCGTATGGAAATTATCAATCTTTATTTAAACTTTGAGCGAAATGCTCTCTCACATTTTTTGACCATTTTAAAATTTGTGTAATGTCTTGTTCACTCGTATACAATGCGAATTCATCATAATTTTCCATGGCAATACTGGACTCTTATATTTTGGGACACGGTTAAAAAAGAACTTTTAGTATTAGAGCAGAAACTAGAAGTAGATTTAGCGCGCTGTTAGTGGTGATGAAATCAATTTGTACATGCATAAAAAGAATGACAAGTTCATACATTTTAGTAACACTTTTCAACAGAACAGTTTTCTTTCTCTCCAGCCCCTTTTCTTCCAACTTTCTTTTCACTTTCTCTATATATCTTTCGTATTTTATTTATTTTTCTCTGTTTCTCAATGTTAACATATTTATTATTATTATTATTACATATTGTGTGATTTTCACCCTTTTTCTAGCTATAATGTTTTTCTTCTAATTAAACTTTCAACAATACTTCTACTACTGCTACTAAATATGTACCACCACCATACTACCTAAGTATGTATAATACACACCGAAACAAGACAAATCTGTTTTTATCTCTCTCCTGTTCTTCTTCTAATTGATGTGCAGATAACTGTGTTTTTCTTCTACTTTCTCTGTATTATAATATTACTCTTCTTCTTTGTGCCTTTCTCTCTTTTTCTCTGTATATGAAACCAGAACAAACTAAATTTCTTGGTGACTCTTTCTCTCAGTGTTAAATATTTATTATCATTATGATGATGAATGACGTGTATCAGATTGTACATAATATGTTTACTTATGTGTGCTTCCGATGCTGTTGCTTACAGTGGCTTCTCTAGCTGTATAGAAGAATATGCCCATGTAGTTTGCAAATTGCTTTGGGAGACTGAAGTTTACTATTATAGGTAGGTCAGCGCAAAGTGCTCAAATAGAAGAAGAGGAGGATAGCAGCAGTGCTGTCAACCGTACAGGCATGGCAAGAAGGGTTTGTCCTGGCGACGGAAGAGAAGAGCATAATCTAACGCCGTTGGTAGGTAGACCAGTCTCCAGTTCCAGCCAAACAGCATCTCGCGATGCAATGACCACCCAATGGGACTCATCCTCCCCAGGAAGTAGCAATCCGCCAAGTAGAAGATCTTCGAGATCAAGAAGTATTGTATCCGTTGCTTCTGGTGGGGAAATCACTGCTGCTTCGGATAAAAGTCAAAACCAACAACAACAGTCTTCTAAGAAATCGCAGGTAAAAAATTTGAAACAAATTTGTCATGTACCAAGTCCAATGTATAGTATTTGCCTAACCAACTGGATATTTACTGAAAATTGCGGAGAAAATTGGTTTCGCGATATAAATCATGTTAAAAAGCTATAAAAATTGTTACGTTTTCGAAACATTAGAAATCCTTGAAATGGAAAACTTTCAGTAGCGCAAACATCAAGCTTTTTACTGAAAATGTAAGAAATTTGAAAACCATTCAATCTAATCATGTAGCGATATAAAGATGTTGAAAATGGAGTGGTTGTATGCATGTACATAAATTTGTTTTCAAAAAAGATGTCTAGTATGGAAATGACGTTTTATGAACATGAACAGTCGAAGAAAATATTTCGTTTACAGTGCTTAATTTTTTTAAATAAAAGGGATGAAATTAATTATTTGGTATCAAAGGTTAAGCTGCTCGGCGGAAGTTAAATAACGCACGACAGATTAGCAACATGCATACAAGAGCAGTAATACTTTTCTATGTACAGCAGCATAGTAAAAAAATTGCCTGTTGTGTTGCCTGAAGAACAAGCATACTAATGCAAGCGAACAAGCTTCACGATGATGTTTATGGATAAATGCAAAGCCAACACCAAAAGTTAGTTTACTTTTCTCCAAGAGGGAATCAAATATCAGAAAACCTTGTAAAGTTATGTACACTTTTGGCTCTTTTCTGGTTGTAGACTGGTATTAGTTGTGCTAAATGTTGCAGCAGGGTAAAATAGGATCATCTTTTTCGGTTAGAAATGCAAGCAAATTTCAGAGTACATGGTAGAATTATACTGCACATTTATATGATTTTGATAGGTTCAACGAAGTCAGCGCTTCAAAAAGAAATATCCATTTCCTGTCAAGAAATACTGGCTCAGTAGGGATTCAAAGGATCGTTCAGTCGGAGGAAATGGAATTGGAATGAGAGTTGTAGGTGGGAAAGAGTTACCGGATTCCGGAGGAAGACTTGCAGCCTATGTTGCGAGAATCTTTCCCGGGGGACTCATTGAACACATTGGAGGAATCAGTGAAGGTTTGTCGATTTGACCCATATTTTAGTTTCACAGTCATATTGCATTGAGTTATGCTGATGTTTTATGTAAGCTGTACAAAGTACGTTTCTGCAGAGCAGGTGTCATCACCTGCTAACAGAATGTATCTGATTGAATGGGTCTGATATCATTACTCATTGCTTTGTTTTATTAAATAGGAGACGTTGTGGTGGAATGGGACGGTCACTCTTTAGGAGATAAAACGTTTGAGGATGTAACAGGAATATTAGAGTCTTCCTACGACAAAGCAGAATTTGAAGTCGTTATTCGTAGGTAAGAAGGCGACTAATCAAATAAAATGTATCATACTTCATGACAGTTAGTTTCTGGAATTAATAGATAAACAGTGTAAATGCTACACTTTCATGCTATGTATATAACCTGTGTAGCTTAAAATTTAAAAGTGCAACCTTGTTCAAATAAGATGTATTTTGAAAACAATAGCCTCACACATTTTTGTGCTATACTTTCTTCCGTGCAGTGACTTCAACTTCAGAGATGTAAAACCTGAACAAATGGGCCCATCTTACCAGGAATATTTAAATCGGCGACAGAGCGATTGCGGAACTGATTTGGGAAGTGTTGTTACTGACTCGCAATCTATTGGCATAGCTCAGCAAGACACAACGGATGACAATGAAAGTGACAAAAGTAGGCCCGCGGAAGGTACTTACTCGTCTTCATGTACTCTAGCTTCTGAGGGTACATCGGCTGCAGGAGGCAAGCAGTCCCTTTTCCGATCTTCTTGTACGAACATTAATCAAGCTGCACGCGGTAAGTTAAAAGAATGCATTCTCAATATATTTTTGGCAGATACTGACTGTTCTCAAGTTCTCATTTCTGAATCATATTAACTAGAGCTTGTATAAGGTGACCAAAATTATAATTATCGTGAACGTAGATGAAAGTAATAGTGAGTAGGCATGCAAGAAATAATAGATTTACACAGTGTGGTAGGAAAGTTTCCTCTGCTTTTCTGTTTTCTCTAACAATTTTTTTGCTTAAAAAACTATCATGTAGGCAAGTACACTTATACAATATACTGTCTGTTCATACATAATATTTGGTATTGCATCGATCGAACTGGTGTTTGTTGTGAGTAATCAAAAGAACAACGTTACGCAGCCTAGTCTTTTTGTAGCATGATAAAGTGAATGCAGCTATAACTTATTTTTTACACCAGAGCACAGAGATATTGCGTTGCAAAGTTAACAAATCGCTTAGGGTGTCTCATGAAGCTAAAACATGTTTACAAGTACATAAATACTGTAGGAAATCCAAATATTTAAAAAAAACCCACTCGATGATTAACGAAAAGAATCTATGAAAACCCCGTTCTCTGTTGCCTATAATAAAGAATAAAACAACATAATTCTACTTGTATCATACAGCAGTATCATCACTTTAAATTAAACCTGGCCTCGTGAAACCGGTCAGGCACTCTTTTAAATACAAGCGTAGCTATTGTGCTATTTAAATATTTCTTGTTACATTATGTACTTTTGCGACCGGAACAAGATGAGGAACCTAATGAGAAAGTAGATGAAGTTAATGACCAACTTTCTTTCAAATCACCCTCCTCCAATTCAGTAACAACAAGCTCTTTTCATCAGTCGGCACTGAGTGTTGACGATGTCAACCTTGGCAAAGTGCTTCGTCGTCATTCTACATTCGTTTCGTCAGATTTGGAGAGTGGTGGTGGTGGCGCTGCAAGCGTTAGTGTAAGTAGTAGTATGGTAAGGCAACAAAGACCGTCCGTGATTTCCCAGATAGTCGCGGATGAAGAACAGATAAGTGGCTCAAGCTTCACAACTCCTCCACCAAACTTCAGACACAGCGTTGAAGTTACAGCCAGCTCAGCATCTTTACTAGGAGGAGACTCGCGACAATATTTCCAAAGAAAGAGCATTGTGCCAACAGATAATAAAAATCCAAGAAGTAAGCGAAAGTCGAGTGGGCATGTTTATCTTCAGATTTGCCACGATCCCAAGGCAAATATCTTGTATGTCACAGTGCTCAAGGCAAAACTATCAAAAGCAGTGTTCGATGAGAATGGCACTGATCATGTTGACCCGTACATTGTCTGCAACATTTATCCAGAGAGGGTATTAGAAAATCAACGGAGAACACGGCACGTTCCCATGTGCTCCGAACCCGAGTTCCACCAGACAATGGTGTATCCCAATTTGAGCAGAAATGATCTCAATGAGAAAATGTTGGAAGTATGTGCTTGGAACTATAGTCCAATTGGAGAGGATGAGCTCTTTGGAAAAGTTATACTGCCATTGTCATCAGGTGATCATTTAATTACGTTTTAAGTTACCTGCTGCCTGCTCTCTTTTCTTTTCTTCTACCTTTTCTACACCTGCACCTGCTGTATATATATACATACAATATATGCATGCACCTCTTTGCGTTGCGTATGCCCAGCAGCACTCTCTTTAATGCTTAGGTTGGCGTTTGGCGTTCCACCATCACCACTATGATGATACCACCACAAAGTTTAAATAAGACATTTATAATCACTAACTAAAAATAATAGCATGGATTCAAACGTATAATGTGTGCAATGCCTTGATCTTTGATCTCATAATGAGTTTGCTTTCATGAGAAGTCCTACATCTCATTATATCTACTATCTCGAATTTGTTACAAATAAATATCTAGACAGACGTGAACCAAAGTCATGCATTCAAGCTAATGGATTGTCTTTCTTTCCTTCTCTTGAAATGATTTCAGAAGAAGGAATTTTGGATGAGCAACCACACTCATACCCACTGAGATTAGAAGACAAGCCATACCGAAAAAGAAGTAGCAGCGCAACAACCACCACAGGCGGTCCAAGATCCTCTCATACCTCTGGTAACGACAGTATTGACTTTCAGCCACACTCTTCCGGTTCTGTCGCAATGTGCCCCTTGTCCTCTCGCTTCTCTTTAGCAGGTAGGTTCTCTCTGCCGTAATGAAACGTACACCTTTCTTTTCCCACCACCGCCATTAATGTTCTATTCACTGATAAAACTGAAACAGACCTTACATTTCATTCATCCTCGCTATACCACCGGGGATCTATTCGTTTGTACACCTATTCTTCAAATTCAAATAGAAACATTTAGTCTCCATGTTTAAAATATTACTATACCACAACTAGAAGTATAATATCCTGTGTCAATCACATTTAAAAAAAATGTTTGAAGAAGTGCAGTGTAGCAACTGCATCTTGTGTTACATTACCAACACGGGAGTAAAGAAAATACTGCAAGTGAAACTCTCAAGTTAGCCTTTTTAGTCAGTCTTTCTTTTAAAAATATATACAAACATTGTTAATCAGTCAAGTTGAATTGGTTATCCCGCAACACGTATTTAAAATTGCAACATATTGTGCTGTAGGGTATTAATTCTACTGCTACTACTATACAGTAGTAGACACATACCTTTCTAGTCTAAAAATGATATATAAAGTATTCCCGTCTCCCGATGACGTCTTCTACTACTCATTTTCCTGTGCCTACATGTTTGTGTGTTGCTGGAATTTTGGCAGGAGGAATACACAAGAAAATCAAAGTGGGAAACCTGTCTATCTTAACGCCCGGGGCAGTCTCGTCATCTTCCACTTCGTTTCCTACAGACTGTCATGCTTCTTTCTGTTCCATACTATAATACTAATAACAAATAACTTATTACTATTATTGTCATGTTTTTAAATTAAAGAATATACGATACTATAATATATTTACAAGGTTCACAAGGTTTTTATAAACGAAACGGAAATGGCAAAACAATAGTGAGGGCCACGTATGACGTAATGGCGTACTTTTCTACTTGGAAAATAGTAACTGCGCAAGTTAACAAATAGGTAACTAGTAACTATGTGTATCTATTTACTTTTAAGTAATTTTCATTTACATGAGAGTCTCCGAATGATCGTCATTAGAAATTTACATGTGTAACTCCAGAGTTTAGCTGCAGATAAAGCTTGGACTACTATTTTGTAAGGTATTTACTTGTTCAGATATACTGCATCTTGCAGTCAATTCTGCCCATTGACGAAAGACAACAAAAGTTAATCTCTCTTCTTTTTCCTGTCTACTTACTTGATAATATGGTTATACTCTCTGCATGGCTATACTCTACAAGAATAACTAATCAATTTTTTCCAAAGTTAAGAAATAAGATTAGTATGTAATCGCATTAGGTGGTAGGGAGGGTCTGTGTGTTCTTAGTCCATAAATGATGACATTGATTCAGATAACTTGTTGTGTTCTTAACTGAATAATATGTACATGTAAACAAAATTTTCTATAAAAAACAATGATACGGTACTATTTTATGTGTGCTGAAACAAATACTGCTAGCTTTTGTACAATGTAAGTATTTAGATTTAGATACTTATCTGTTTGTGTCATGTGACAATTCAAAGCAACTTTCAGTATTCATTGTTCAAAGAAGAAAAAGTACGAGTAGATCACAAGTAGGTGTGCATGACAAAATTACTTTAAAGATTGGCCTTGATTGTCTAATGAGGGAATAGGAACTATTGATTAGGCACTACTTGCTCTTCTTATTTACATTTGTACGAAGACAATATCAGCCGTAGTGTAAAGTGTAACATTAACATTTACAATTGTATGTGTAAAAATATTATGTATGTGAATAGGTAAATG
Source organism: Homidia socia (assembly GCA_036850745.1). Lineage (NCBI taxonomy): Eukaryota > Metazoa > Arthropoda > Collembola > Entomobryomorpha > Entomobryidae > Homidia > Homidia socia. The sequence goes on from JAANSP010000099.1 coordinate 30,563, forward strand.
GTGATGTTCGTTTACAATTTCAGTAACACCATTTCAATGACATATCTATAAACAGATACAGGGGTAGAATGCATAGGTATTTAATTAGAGTATTTATGTGTAGAGAAGAAAGAGAAAAGTACTAATTAATTTGCCGTTGGAGTATCATTGTCATCTCCTCAGTCTCAGTAAAAATCAAAAATCCAATTTAAGTGATTCATAAGAGGGATATGCGTAATAGGCTGATTGGTTGGCTGCTTTCCATTTTCATGGACTCTCCGAAGATTGCGAAATTGTACACAAAATTAGCAGATGATAATACCAATACCTCGTCGGTTGACGACGTGAATATCAGCCAGTATAACGATCAAGTTTCTTTGGACACTCACTGATACAGAACTAGGTAACTAATAGTACATGCAAATTGTTGAAATGTTGGGACCTTCGACAATCACAATGTAATTAATTGATGTGCATAAATGAGACAAGGAGCGAACTTACTGTATTACTCTACTAGACGGAAGAGTATAGTTTGTACACGTCTACATGAATACACGGAAAGTTGTAGTGTTTAATAACGGCGTAATGAAATTAAATGTGTAATGACTAGCTATAGGTATATATATATATCATTTGAATACTCTAACTGGTTGTGCATCCTTGTGTCTGTATCAGCTAAATAAACAGTACTTTAGCATAAAACTTTGAAACGTGAAAAAAGGCAATTTGCTCTGTATTCAGGAAATAGTTGCACATAAAAT
>JAANSP010000100.1:0-31290 GCA_036850745.1 Homidia socia
TCAGCTCTTGGAATCTTGATTCCAATGGTGACCATATTTTGAAATACTTCGTCACCCTGTCCACGCTGTGACGATTTCGAATTTCAAAATTCTTGGAACCGGGCATGTGACGTATAAATCGTCAGCTCTTGGAACCATGATTCCAATGGTGGCCATATTTTGAAATACAGTATCAACCTGTATACGCTATGACGATTTCTTTTCTGCAATTTGGTAATTAAAGTTTGGTAATGTCTTATAAGGTCAAATAACGTCGTTTATTTGTCTCTCATGTTCAGTAGCATTTGTGAGAACCCTCATCGTGAATAAATATTGCTAAAGAATGTGTTATCTATTACGTATGTACTAAAATCGCAGTTGCACTTAGTGCAACAGGCCTTTTGCTAGTAATTTATAATCATTAAAGCTTAAATATTCACTCTCAAGTGGTAAATGACTAATGAATGACTAATTATTGTGAGCATAAAATGAAAAGGAAATGCGGTGTGCTTGTGGCTTGCAGTGTGAAACGCAGTACGCACAGGATTCCATAAATGCACCCGTCCAGTTCGGCAACGTACAAGTCATATGGTTTTGCGTTGTGGTGTGTTGAATCATCAAATGAAAACAAGAAGCATGTGATATTATTCGTGCATCTGTGCATTTTTGCAAGTGGGAGGTACAGGCATTAGCAGTGTAGAAAGGATTGAGCTAATAATGTACTGATAAAAAGCAGCGGCAGGTTATCGTCTTTTTTATTTATTAAAACTACTAGTGATTATTGAACCATTTAAGTACCTACATAATATTATTATTATACCATACTAACTCGCTTTGTTTACGTGCTTAGAAAAGCTGGTTTGCAACTGAGCATTGATCCAAGTAAATATTTGCTTTATAGCCACCGCACACCACACCAGCGACAGATTTCAAGTGTTTCATGTTCTTATAATAATAGTGACTAGTCAGCAATAAATTGTGCTTGCTAATCCGGTTAATGTGCACCATCATCATGCACCTGACACATCAATAGAATACCTGTTTGATTCATCAATCAATCATACGCTTTGTTTACGTGCTTAGAAAGCTGGTTTGCAACTGAGCATTGATCCAAGTAAATATTTGCTTTGTAGCCACCGCACACCCCACCAGCGACAGATTTCAAGTGTTTCATGTTCTTATAATAATAGTCACTATCAGCAATAAATTGTGCTTGCTAATCCGGTTAATGTGCACCATCATCATGCACCTGACACATCAATAGAATACCTGTTTGATTCATCAATCAATTATCCCATCCCATCTACTGTACGTACACAGTAAGGAAGGAGGTATTACGTCCGGAAAGGTTTTTTAGTTTTACCAAGCAACAAACTGCCCACCGATACAAGTTTATACTATTATTTATGCGCTGTTTCTGAGCTTTTTGGAGTTTAGCTAAAAATCTAGTTTAGAAATCTACAATGACCACTTTTGGTCAAATTGGGTGAAAATATGATTTGATAACACAATCATTCACCAAAAAATACGCCGAGTTATCTTAGCCAGTAAAAGTTTCCAAAATGGTGTTCGAAAGTATTGTTGTGGATTTACTCAATCGTCTTTTAGGCGACTACTTTGAGAATTTGGATACATCCCAGCTTAAGCTGGGAATCTGGGGAGGTGAGTAAAAAACTTAAACGACATTCATGCATCCGTCCGTTTATTTTATTTACGTACTGTGAATCCTAATTCATTAATCCAACCCATTTTCATAATTTATTAATTTCAGGTGATGTTGTACTCAAAAATCTTCGCTTGCGAAATTCGGCATTGGACGACATTGATGTTCCTTTTAAAATTGTCGTCGGCAAACTGGGGTCCTTAACCATGAAAATTCCCTGGCAAAGCCTGTATACCTCACCTGTGGAATTGAAGTTGAATAATCTTCTTCTTTTAGTAGCCCCTTCTTATGCTGTCAAATATGATGCAGTTGCGGAACAAAAGGCAGCAGAATATGCTAAAAAGAAGGAAATTGAGCGTATCGATGAAATCAGAAGAAAGGAGCAAGCCAAAAAGTTGGGTGACGCAAAAACTCAGGCTGACGACACGTTCACTGAGAAATTAATAACTCAGATTATCAAAAACCTTCAGATCAAGATTGAAACGATCCACATCAGATATGAAGACGATGTTACGAAACCTGATAGTCCGTTTGGATTTGGTGTCACTTTAAGAAACCTTGATCTTCAGACAACTGATGGAAACTGGAATCCTGCAGTTCTTACTGACAATGCACTCACTTTCAACAAGGTTTGACAGCATGCCTTTATAGGCATTATCTTTTTAAAGATTTTTAAATTATTTGTTATTTAAAAAATCTCCTTTTTACAGTTTGCCAAACTGGAAGGCTTATCAGCTTACTGGAATTCTAAAAGCGACCTCGTCCATACTGGCGACCGAAGTCATGCAGAAATGTTGTCGTTGTTGCAGGAATTCGTTGTCTCTGAAGAGATAAAAGTCACTCACGGTATGAGGGAAAGCTTTTATAGCATTAGTATTTTTGGATTGATGGTTTGATAAAATAAAAATATAAGTAAACTGAATATTTTCCCCTACTCTAGTTCTTGGTCCCATTAATTCCACTGCAAAGTTAACATTAACTCCGAGTCCAGACCGTGGAGCAGAACCATTTTCAAAACCAAAGTTCTGGATTGATGTTGTGATGGAAGAATTGGCTCTAGGGATAACAAATCTGCAATTTCTGGATATTATAGAGTTGGCAGAAGGTATCGATTTCATGTTTAGAGCTCAATTGTATAGAAAGTATCGCCCAGCTTTCAAAGATTATTCCGGCCATTACAAGGATTGGTAAGTATTGTCAAAACAATAAAAAATAACTTGTTGTTAGATTTGCTTTAATCTTTTTCAAAATATACAAGTAACTTGGTACATGGCTTTAAAGGTGGAAATATGCATACCAATGCATTGTTGAAGAAGACATCCGGAGGAGACGAAACAATTGGGATTGGAACCATATGAAACGACACCGAAGCCTATGCAAAACTTATGCCAACGTGAAGTGCTTTTATTTATTAGTTTTATTTAATGTTTTATTTCACGACATTCACGAGTTTAATTTATTTTTTGAAAAATTCCCAGGCTTATTACCAAAAATTGACCCAAGCAAAGCTCAAGCCGGATGTCACCAGCACACTAAATCACTGTGAAAAGGAGTTGGATCTCTTTAACATAACGTTAGTTCGGAAGCAAGTTGAAATGAGAATAGAAAAAGAAGGAAGGCGAAGGGATGAAGAAAAACAAAAGGCAGCAGGTGGTGGAGGAGGTGGATGGTTTTCGGGTTGGGGTTCATGGCTTGGCGGTAGTTCTACTCCGGAGGCTTCGAATGATTTAACCATGAATGAAATTCTAGAAAAAGTGGAAGAAGCTTTAACAGTCGAAGAAAAAACCAAGTTGTATTCGGCGATAGACTACACAGAAAATGCTCTTCCATTGGACTATCCTGAAACTTATGAGGAATACTACTTTAGCTTTAAATTGGTAAAATTGTCAGCTACCATCAAAGAGTTTAAAAGAAAGGATCAGCCAGGAAGGAAAATTCTAGACCTGCAAATTGATAACGTTAAAGCAGAAGCCAAGACGAGACCCGTAAAAAGTGGGATGAAGGTTATCGTGTCTTTGGATGCTTTGACTGCCATTGGATTCCAGAATGTGCCTAACGCCTCACCACCAGTCATTTTGACGTCAAAGATTGTTGAAGATGGTTCCAGTTTAGTTAATCTGGTGTACGAGACCAACCCATTGAATTCTACCGTTGATCAAAAGATTCACCTCCGCGGAAACGCCATTGAAGTTGTTTACGACAGTAGAACCGTGGCAAAACTTGTAAATTGCTTTACAGTTCCTCAAGACGCAAAATTGGCCAAATTGCAGGAAGCTGCTGCTTCTACAATTAATGAATGGAAAGAACAGTCTGCAGCCGGTCTTCAGTTCATGTTGGATACTAGAGGCGAAGTTGAGGTGGATATACATTTGCTCGCACCTTACTTTATAGTACCTCAGAATGGAGTTTTGGACTCGTCGTCACCAGTTTTGGTAACAGACTTGGGAGAAATTAGTGTGAAAAGCAAACCCAGGGAAAAGAATTGGAACAAGGACAAAATTAGTAGCTTCAAGAGAGGCTTTGAAACAGAAGAGCAGTACCTGCTAGCGATGATGAAGTTGGCGTACGACACTTTTATTATAAAGTTAACTGCTTTTCAAGTGCTCATAGCCATGCCCAATGAAGATTACTATGCTGCCATTGCAAAACGCCCACCTGCTGAAAACAAAACGCTGCCAAAATCGTTGATTTACGCTGAAACTTTTGTTGTTACGTTGGAACAGTCGATGCTTCCTGAGGATCCAAGATTTCCCCGTCTTCAGTTGCACGCGAGCTTACCATTGCTCGATTTCGATATCACAGAGTTTAGATTACTCGAATTAATCAAACTACTAGTTACCCTGCCTCTGCCACAGGGAGAAGAACAAGCGGTTTATAGCGGTGGACTACATACGATCGCTGAAAATCCAGCCGTTGCAGAGTCGTATGCACTTTCCAAACTTGCGTATGGGGATGCCGCATTGGAAAAGAAGGATAAGAAAATTGTCGAGTTTATCGAAATGCTCATGAAGTTCTCTGTGGATGCCGTCAAGATTCGCCTTACGCGCAAGCATAATGAAACTGAAGTGCCTTTGATTGACTTTGAAATGAACCACCTTCATCTAAGACTTCAAAGTAAATCTTACAGCACAGCAATTGACGTTGGGGTAGGTGGACTCACAGTGTGTGCCTTACAAAATAGGATACCTTATCAAGAAGGACCTCTTTATCTTTTAAAAACACCAATGTCTGAAGGTGGCGAAACATATTTGTTAAAAATGCACATGTTTTCCATACTGCCAAGTTGTCCCCCAGAGTTTGCTGGTAAAGTGAAACAGTCCATCAAAGCAGACATTTCATCATTGGATGTGATACTTCATCAGGAAGCTATCGGCTCTGTTATGAGTTTAGTGGAAAGAGTGACCAAAACGATGGACGATGCTTCAGGTGCAAAGAAGGAGGATGAGCAGATGTCAGATGCAATTTCTTTTCGGTCCAATGCGTCAACTGAAAGTAATCGAAGAAAAACTAGAACATCAAACACTCAAATATCAAAACTTGAAGCAAGAAGGCGAGCCGTCGCAAAGAAGCACAACGACCCCAATGACATTCTCCTACAAATTGATGCAAAAATGGAGTCACTCACAGTTCAAATGTCTTACGAAAAGAAAAACTTGATCAAAGCAGTGTTGAGCTCAATGGACTTTTCCATGATTCAAAAAACGGGAAAAATGTCAATAATGTTGGAGTTGACCAATTTGCATGTGAGGAACATGGATCCGTTTAGTCTGTACAAGGATATTATAACCGTGAACGAGGACAGAGTGGTTTACATCAAAGTGATGATGTTTGACAATGGCACTACTGGAAAAAACTTTTACGATATGGACAAGCACGACATGTCGGTTCGGATTGAGACAGGAAGTCCAAAAATTATTTACATCAGTCCATTTGTGGACGAAGTCTTGAATTTTATTACAAAACTGGGAACAACTCGAGAAGCAATGTATGAAGCGTCTGCGGCGGCTGCAGCAGCAGCCAAAGAAAGTGCAGAACAAGCGGTGGCAGCATCCAGTAGAATTTTACTGGACATTAGCCTCAAAGCTCCATTAGTGATCATTCCGAGAAATGAGCACACTCCGCATGCCTTGCTCGCTGATCTGGGTCATTTGGTTTTGAAAAATCAGTTTTCAAAGAAGCAAGTGGGAGAGGCTTCCACCTTTATAATAATTGACAGAATGGAAATCAACTTGATGAACATTCGACTTTCTCGAGTATTTTTTGATAAAGTTAAGCAGCATTTAAAATCAGAAGTTCTCATGTTGGAGCCCGTCAACTGCAAGTTGTGGATTGACAGAAATATGAGTGCCGACTGGTATCACTCCATTCCTGCGTTTGCTGTAAAGGGAACGATTCGCGCTGCGACAATGAGAATGAGTAACGAAGACTATGATTTGATGCTGGGGTGCATCTTTGAAAATATAATTGCACCGACACCTTCGTCTATTGCTGCTAATGAGGGGAAGACTGGAGCTGAAGGAACGGGGAAGAAAAGATCAAAAACTAAAGTTGTACCCAGCGATACCTCACAAAAGGACAGCATGAGAACACTGTTATCTGCCGTTTCATCAAAATCGGAAGTGTATATTGAAATGCAAACCTTCATGATGGTTCCCCAGTTGAGGTTTGTCATGTACCAGCAAGGGATTTTCAATTTGGAGGAAAAGGAAGGTGTTGTTGAGAGGGATGATGCTGCTGCATTTGCCACTGTCGCTGTTCAAAATGTCAGCCTAAACTTTGAAAGCTTCAACGATCAGAGCATGATTTGCCCCATCATAATAGAAAATGTTCAACTGTTGGATATTCGTCCTGGAAAGCGAGCCATCAAAAGCTTAATTCAAAGAAAACTTGACGGAATTACTAATTCCAGTGGCACAGAACCCGTTTTTAAGTTTAACTACAAGGCTTCAGAAACGGCTGGGACTACAATGGAGCTGGAAACTACAAGTCTGACACTGGTTCTGGCATTGGATTATCTACTGCAAATCTTAAAGTTTTTTCAAACGACCGGGCCTGCAGCAGAACTACCCAAACAAGATGTTTCTCTACGATTGGAGCCAACTACAGTTGCAATAGACCCTACTCCAGCCAGAGAAATCACGGCAATGAAACCCGGAGATGCGCTTCCGGAGGAAGAACCTCCCAGTAAAATGTTTAATGCATTTTACAATTTTTCCGCAACAGAAATCATTCTTGTTGAAACAATGGAGAGGCTGGACACAAAGGCTCTTTTACTAAATTGTAGAAGTTGTCTTTAAGCAAACGGATGCAGACGGAAAGTCAAACTTCATGGGAACAATAAGTAACTTGAAATTGACTTCTTGCATTTATGACCCAGAAGTGAGGGAAAATTCTGCAGCAGAGGTTATCAGCCCAATGTCGGTGACTGTCGTCTGGAACTGCTCGCAAATCACGGGATCCTTAATTGATGTGAATATTTCCAATATTTTTGTACGGTTGACGGCCGGAACGGTGGAGCTATTGACAAAAATATTTGGCTCAATTGGAAGGTTATCAGCCCAATGTCGGTGACTGTCGTCTGGAACTGCTCGCAAATCACGGGATCCTTAATTGATGTGAATATTTCCAATATTTTTGTACGGTTGACGGCCGGAACGGTGGAACTATTGACAAAAATATTTGGCTCAATTGGAGCGTCTACAAACGCGGACACTGAAGAAAAAGATCTTGAAAATTATTCAGATGCGTGGGATAGGAAGAATGTAGCTAAACAAGATTTTTGGTTCCTACGTCCAGACGCATGGTACGAAGTCGGCCAGGACGCTCTTATTTTTGAAGAAAAGCCGGCAATACAGCAGTATGCCGAGGACCTGGAAACAAATGAGAGGTTGGTGCTGGAGTCGGGTGCTATTGTGTTCACGTTTGAGACTGGAAGCGGAAATGTCACAATGCCACTTATGCTAATAGAAACAGACATTGACTTGCAAGTATTTGACTGGTCCAGGCATATGAAAGTCGCTGGACGAATGAAGCTAGAGGCAGCTTATTACAATGCAATGTTTGGCATGTGGGAGTTTTTAATAGAGCCAGTCGAAACTCGTCATCATGGAAGAGTGGCCCATCAGCCTTGGGAGGTTCTGTTTGAATACACGGTTGGACCCAGCACCGTGTCCCCTGCCTCAACTCCTACAAACGCCATTAGTCCCACCACCACAACAGTTCTTCTTCAGTCGAATGACGTTTTGGAGTTGACCGTCACAAAGACTGCGCTAAACGCCATAAACATCATCAGTGAGGATTTTTCATCTGCTGTAAAGGAGCTGGTATCACAACGCGAGGTGTCAACGGCTCCGTATACTATAGTAAATCATACGGGAATGGATTTGAAGCTTTACCTTAAAGACAAGGGAAAGACTGGTCCCTTTCTGCTAATCAAGAATGGGATGGAGTATGACGAGGTTATCTTGAAACATGGAACATACATCAATCTGGGCCTTGTCGAGGACAACGATCTGACAAGACATCACACATCTGTTTTAAGAGAGCAAGAAGGAAAAGAATGACGTTTTGGAGTTGACCGTCACAAAGACTGCGCTAAACGCCATAAACATCATTAGTGAGGATTTTTCATCCGCTGTCAAGGAGCTGGTATCACAACGCGAGGTGTCAACGGCTCCATATACTATAGTAAATCATACAGGAATGGATTTGAAGCTTTACCTTAAAGATAAGGGAAAGACTGGGCCTTTTCTGCTAATCAAGAATGGAATGGAGTATGACGAGGTTATCTTAAAACATGGAACATACATCAATCTGGGCCTTGTCGAGGACAACGACCTGACAAGACATCACACATCTGTTTTAAGAGAGCAAGAAGGAAAGGCGGATCGTTTACTAACGATTGAGATTCCTGAAATTGAGTTTAAAGTTGCCATTCCAGTCAACCGCTCAGCCAAGCGTTACTTTCCTCTAAAAGGACACGTCGACCATGGCCATTACGGCCTGGTTTGCGACATTGGTGTAAAGAGCTCAGCCAAGCGTTACTTTCCTCTAAAAGGACACGTCCACCACGGCCATTACGGCCTGGTCTGCGACATTGGTGTAAAGGACTGTTCCAAAGTGGTCACCCTCCGTGGCGTTGTGCAGGTGATTAATGATTTGGAAGTTCCAGTCGATGTTTACTACATGTCAGATGGGAAAACGGCAAAACTGGCCGGCACCGCTCAACCCGATAATTTTTTCAACTTGCCCATACCCTGTACATATACTGAGAGCTGTTCAGTATTTTTTGCCCCAGAAGGATACTCGGTGACTAGTCAGCCATTCCGATGGGACGATGTATTCAGGGAAATTCAAGTTGTGAAACAGTTGAGTACTTCCAACCGGAAAGAGGACCAAGATGATTTTCACATTCGGGTCGTGGGTCAAGCAAAACAGGCGCTTCATGAATGTTCAAACCGCAAGAATATTGCTAGTCAGTGCTGTTTCATTTATTTGAAGCCCCCCGTCATCATTGGACAATCTTCTTCCCACTTCGCTGGGATATTATGTTGATAATCATGAGCACAGAATAAAAATTGCTGAGCGTGGAAGTGCCATGCAGATTACCAACTTGGTTGTTGGAAAAGATGACACCTACCATCTACATCTAAAGGTAAGAATATTGTACATTGAGTTTTATCCTGATGATTTTGCTCTTTGGAACTTTAAATTTAAAAAACCGTTCGTTTTTAGATTCCCAATTACAACAACCACTCGTGGAAGTGTGAGGTAACCATAAACAAATCCACTCCTGAAATGTCAGCTTGGGCATTCGTGTGTGAGGAAAATTCACATGAAGTCATCACGTTAGGAATACATCGGGAAAGTAATAATGAAGAGATACTGTTCCACGTATACTGTCCATTTTGGATGATTAATCGAACAGGGCTTCATTTAATTTATAAGGTTTGCAAGAAATGTAGTGAAAAATGGTGTAAAATATTTAACTTGACAAAGTTAATCAAATAATTATTAACAATATGCATATTGTTATTAGGGGGATGGGCGCGACAGCGCAACCGTATCTCACCTCAGCTCTTCAGGAAACTCCCGTCATGTTTTCATTTTCTGGAAAAGCATTCTTTTCAAAGAAGGCTGCAAATGTAAAAGTAAAAGATTTGGCAGTTACCAGCCAAAGCGGAACCACAGATTGGTCCGAAAAGTTTTCCCTTGATGCTGCAGGAAGTGCTGGCTCTGTAACCTGCAAATATCCACTTCAGAATTTCCAGGTGTGTAAAAGGCATTTTTGGTTTCAATATTTATCCACATCATGTTGAAAGTTATTTTTTAAATGTTTTTTTTTATTTAGATTGGTGTGGAGATCCAAATGAGTAGCTGGGGTTTAACGCGATACGTTATTTTTACTCCGCGTTTCTATCTGTCCAATCAATGTCCGTATACTGTTTACGCCATTGAAATAGAGAAACCAGATACAGAAATTGAAGTTCCAAGTAAAAAGTGTGTTCCATTTTGGCCACGGAGTCAGACACCTCATCTTAAGGCTGCAGTAAAAATTTTAAAGAGGCGTGATGAAACCCAAGCGTTTAGATACGACATTGTGGAGCACACACTACTACAATTGTCAAATGAGGTAATAAGCTTTGGCTGGTCATTGTAACTTTTATAAACTATGTGAGGGGTAGACTTCGGTGTCAGTGTATGTAGATACGGTTTTTTTGTTTATAGTATGGTGGTCTTCATGTGGACATTTGTCTGACTGAATCCAAAACATCAATTCTTTTTGATAAATTCATTCCTGGTCAAGCTCCTGTCCTTTTGATTAACAAGTACAACAACTTGAGCATCGAATTCACCGAACGTGAAAGCTCAGAGATCTTGTAAGTGTCATGATAGGTTATCCTTTTTTACTATGTATATGCATTTTACTTTTATTTTTTTTTATTACTGTTAATATAAATGTTAAAATTTTATTCAGTTCTCTACCACCTGGTCAGTGTCAATATTTTACGTGGAAGAATCCACTGGGATCTAGAATGCTAGAGTGGTGGCCAGCAGGAAAGAAGGATACGAAAAAGCTGCGTCATTCAAATAATTTACTGATGGATGGCGGTGGTGAATTTGAAATTGATGGCACAAGGAAAGGCGAACGAAATGAATACTTTTGGATATCATTTCTGGACGGCTCACAGCGGTGTCTATTGTTCATTGAGGACACGGGTGTTGTCCAAATGCTACAGACCCGTGAAATGGAAGTTCCAGTTGCAGAGTATACCGTACTTCTGCACGGTCTTGGCTTGTCGTTGGTTGACAATGAGAACTTGAAAGAAGTCATGTACTTGAGAATAGCGAGGTAGGGCACGTACATACAACATTTTTTCAAACCCCATGTTAGAAAGTGAATAGTGAATGTAAATTTTATTCCATTTTCTGTCACAGTTCTGACATTGTTTGGGAGCAGTGTAAAGACGGTAAACGAAAACGATTCAAGCCGCTAACCCCAGAGAATTCCAAGGCGGTTGAAGCAGCATACCAAAAATTATCTAAACCATAAAGCCATTTCAAAAACTGTAAAATCATTAATTCAGTTTGACTCTGGTTTAGAAGTAAGTTTGAAAAATGATTTTTGAAGGGTCCACTCCACATTATAAAAATATTCCATTTGATAATAACCAAATTATTTCATGTCAACAGGTGGATTTTTATTTAATGCGCGCGATCAAACCGCATGCTGCAAATATTAGGAGAGTGTTTCAAACCGGCGTGTGGTTAAGTTACAAAACTCTTCCTCATTCAACGCAGATCCATGCCAAATTAAACAGAATTCAAATAGATAATCAGCTGCCGGACAGCATCTTCCGTGTGGTACTGGCGCCGGTGAAACCACCAAAAACAGTTATTCATCTAGGTTTGCTTAGTCTCTTGAAAGTCTAGATTATTTTTGAAATTAAAGTTTTTCAAATGTTTTTAAACACATTTGCTTTAATTTTTGCAGATACCGCGCCCAAACCATTTGTGGAAATAAGCATAATGCAGAGGACTAGTTCCCATTCATACGTTGTGCAATACAAATATTTTAAAATTCTTGTTCAGGAATTTCTAGTCAGAGTTGATATACAATTCGTTAATGCCTTGGTCGAGCTTTTAGTTGGCAACGCCATTACTGTAGACGAATGGGTTAGTTTGTTATATCTCCATTAATTCTGCCCATTAAAAGAGCTCAAATGTATTATAAAAATTTTGATTTTGCAGAAAGATAAATACTTAAAGGAGTATGAAGAAGCTTGCATTTCACTTGATGAGTTTCTCGCTCGCCAAATCGTTGCCCAAGGACAGAAACATTTTTACGATTACCTTCACTTTTCACCATTGAAAATTCATCTAAGTTTTTCAATGGTGGGATCCACAAATGTTTCAAACCATGTCTTAAAATTGATTCTGGCCAGTTTGGGAGTAACCCTAACAGAAATACAAGATGTTATTTTTAAGTGAGGATAAATTAAGATTTGTTTAAAATATAAGTTAAGGGTTAGTTTTTAAATCATGATTTTATCCATCTTCCTATTCGCCACGCTTTTCTAGGTTGGCGTGTTTTGAGCTTCATCACACGTTCTTGTCATCTGACCAGCTTCAGTCGGAGGTATCCTCACATTATATCTCACAAGGACTTAGACAGTTTTACGTCCTCGTCTTATGGCCAGTTTGGGAGTAACCCTAACAGAAATACAAGATGTTATTTTTAAGTGAGGATAAACTAAGATTTGTTTAAAATATAAATTAAGGGTTAATTTTCAAGTCATGATTTTATCTATCTTCCTACTCGCCACTCTTTTCTAGGTTGGCGTGTTTTGAACTTCATCACACGTTCTTGTCATCTGATCAGCTTCAGTCGGAGGTATCCTCACATTATATCTCACAAGGACTTCGACAGTTTTACGTCCTCGTCTTTGGACTTGATGTGATTGGAAACCCGTACGGCCTTGCTATGGGAGTGGCGAAAGGTGTAGAAGCGTTTTTCTACGAACCGTTTCATGTACGTCTATCTATATATTTACATTTATATATTTCTAACTACAACTCAAGCTTTTTGTTTTTAAACCAATTTCTAAAATATATTCACAGGGTGCCATTCAAGGTCCGGGAGAGTTTGCTGAAGGTGTAGCCTTGGGTGTAAAATCCCTTCTTGGTGGTACTATTGGTGGTACAGCTGGAGCCTTTTCAAAGATTACGGGTACTATTGGCAAAGGAATTGCTGCCTTGACGTTTGACGATGACTATCAAAAGAAGCGAAGAGAGAATCTCCAGAACAGAGGTGATGCTGCAGAAGGGCTTGCGAGATCTGGCAAGGGACTTGTGATGGGTTTATTTGTTTATAAACCAATTATTTCTAAAATATATTCACAGGGTGCCATTCAAGGTCCGGGAGAGTTTGCCGAGGGTGTAGCCTTGGGTGTAAAATCCCTTCTTGGTGGTACTATTGGTGGTACAGCTGGAGCCTTTTCAAAGATTACGGGTACTATTGGCAAAGGAATTGCCGCCTTGACATTTGACGATGACTATCAAAAGAAGCGAAGAGAGAATCTCCAAAACAGAGGTGATGCCGCAGAAGGGCTTGCGAGATCTGGCAAAGGACTTGTGATGGGTTTCTACGAAGGTGTTGCTGGAGTGGTCGCAAAGCCTATTGAGGGATGTAAGGAAGGAGGTGCTTTCGGCTTTATTAAAGGTGCTATGAAAGGCACTATTGGGCTTGTTACAAGACCTGCAGCTGGAGTTGTCGATTTTGCTAGTGGATCCTTAGACGCTGTTAAAAAGTGAGTGTTGAGATGACTGTGTTGATAAAAGACAGACTCAAAATAATGTTTTCTTTTTTCTTACAGAGCCACTTCGGCGGTAGAAGATGTAAGGAGACTAAGACCCCCCAGGCACATCCCTGCGGATACAATATTGCAGCCATACATTTGCCACGAGGCAGAAGGCGTGCAATTGTTAAGTGTAAGTCATGATACTTCTCCAGAAAACGATTTTGATGTTAAACTTGAGCTGCAAACTTCCATGTTTAATGTTTCTGACTAAGAAGATGTTTCCTCTTTCAAATCTGCATTTTATTCAATCATTTTTAATAAGAAAGTGCTTTCACTCTTCTCTTTCATCTGTTGACAATTTAAAAAAATATATAGTCTGTTCAAAAAATGTTTCAAATATGTAATTATTTTAAATGAAACAATAAAAACATACCTATACAGGAATTGGAAAAAGGAAAGTATGCAAGTACGGACAATTACGTTGCGCATGCTTTGATTAATCCACATGGGATATACGTTCTGCTTGTGACGAATAGGCGAATACTGTATTTGAAGCGCGATGAACTTTTTGGCACGTGGGCGGTAAGAACTAACGCTTCTTTTGTTTAGTTTAAAACGCTATACTTCACTTTTATTATTATTATTATTATCCTGAGTTGCCTGACCGCATCGCTATTATTTTAAATTTCCTGCAGACGGAATGGAACCACATTTGGGAGGACTTTGCTAGTCCCCCAGAAATTGTAGAGCGTGGACTACTTTTTCACCTGAAACAAGATGTGGTGAAAAAGATTGTGCTTTTCAAAGTATCCAAATCTAAGCAGCTTTTGGTGCCAATCTACAGTGCGGAAGTTGCAACGGTAAATATCAAAACAGATGTAAAATGCATGCAAAAAGAACGCTGTTTAGTGCTCCATGTAGTCCATTCAATTTCCCCATTTGATTGCGACAATGGCAAACTTTTTCCAAGGTTTAATATATTATTATCATTACTTTACCATGTATTGCTGTAACAGCCAAACTCTTCTTACATTTCGCAGTGGTTAGTTAGTAAGATAGAAGAGGCTATGAGGATTGAAACTGGAATGGCTTGGAGTGACGGCGCACCCACTGGAACTTGTGGCGAAGGAGACAATCGCGTATGACAAGAGAAAACCCTCACCAGCCCAAAAAACGGCAGGATGTTTTTTTCATCCTCGTGACTGAACACAAAAATTCTATTACATAACTGGACACATTAAATTGCCATCAATTATTATCAATTATTCCAACCAAACTCTGACATTTACATGTTCCATACTACTACGAGGTATAGTGTATAAGCTTCTTATAAAATGCAACTTTTGCTGTGATAGAGTCTCCTAACAAAATAAACTTCCTATTATATTACTGTGTACTATCTGTAGAATCATCAGATCAGCAGACTGATGATTTTCTTACATTTACTATTTTTCGCCTATATATAAATATATTTTCTTGTTGGTTTATCTTGTAAAATGCAGAGTCTATTTATATGTGACAAAAAATGCATGCTCGTTGCAAACATTATATTAATTAATGCCAAATTAAAAAGGACATTTTTTCTCTTTTGAAAAACATAACAATTATTATTTTTATGTATAAAAAAATGAGTAGCATGATCTTATTCTTATACTTTCGCATCAATGTTACTTTTCTTTATTTATAAAACCATGAAAGTATTCAAGTTGTATGACTCAACAAGCATGATATTCATCGCTGTGATTTATAAAAAAAGCGTCAAATTTTCGTATTTATAAAGAGTACAACAACAGTTTGCTTATGCTACGATTTTTCCATTCATTCGTATTTTTAAAATTATATTATTATTAATAGCTTGGTTTACACAATTTCTATCAGTCTAGCGAACAAACGTATGTTTTTGTACACTACAATTCATTCGTATATTTAAAATTATATTATTATTAATAGCTTGGTTTACACAATTTCTATCAGTCTAGCGAACAAACGTATGTTTTTGTACACTACTACTAAAACAAACCAAACGGTCAATCAACAAAATCAAGCACTTTTATTCATGAGATTCTAAAATAATAATAATAATGATTGTTCCGTATCTTATTAGACGTAAAAAAGTTTAATTATTGTTTGTTCACAGCATTCATTTAAAACAATTCATTCAGAACATGACAAGTATTAATTTATGTACACTCACGGGGTTAATTTTGCATACATACCCACATACTCTTAAAAACACTCGTAAAACACCATTCAACAGACACACTTGGTCAAATCACACCTTTTGACATTTCTAACAATTTATTTTACAAAAAAAAAAAAATAGTGTTGTTGTGTGATGATAATTATTGTTGATTTCTTACAAAAATGGTATAATACTTGAGTGATGAGGCGTGTATCACGTTGTCGCCTGCGTATAATATTATTGTTATTTTGAAGTAGTTAGGTAATTTAAGTCTTTAAGATTAAGGCTTTTTAACAATTTTTTAAATCGCGTCACATACAACTACAGCTCACTGGGCTTTACATGACCGTTAGATTCAATGTCATAACTCTGAAAAGAGAAAGGAAATGTAAATTGGTAAAACGATTTTTTTCAGGAGTAAATTATGCGAGTGATCTTAGTTGAATAAAATATGTTTACCAGTAACCTTAAAGCTAGGATTATCATAGGAAGACTCTGACTTTCTGTCGTTAATTGGAGCTTTGGCTTGGTTTTGCTTCTTAATGAGTATCATCAGAAGGGCAATAATCCCTAATATGGACATTGCTGCGACTATTGCCAGTGCTACTAATGCCCCGTAGTATGAAGACGTCTGTGGCAGTTCTGGTTTTGACTCTTGTGTTTCTAAAAAGACATTTTTAACATAAATGTTTAGTTGTTTTGTGAGCATGTATATTTTCGCGTGTATAAATCATGATGAGCCTATACCTTGTTCAGACTTTTCAGGTGAAGGTAACTGTCCAGCTTTTGTCACAACGGTAATCACATTGGACCGTTTCTTCTTCCCGTTCGTCAGGAAAGCTTCCAACCAAATTGTGTATACCTTGTTCAGACTTTTCAGGTGAAGGTAACTGTCCAGCTTTTGTCACAACGGTAATCACATTGGACCGTTTCTTCTTCCCGTTTGTCAGAAAAGCTTCCAACCAAATTGTGTATCTAAAAGACAATTAAAGTTTGAAAGTTTGTTTTCTTTTGGAGCTGTTTTTCTTTTTATAATAAAATGATTAATTGACAAGCATAAAAAGTTGTCTTGTAATGCCCCAAATTACTTTGTTCCTGGTCTAAGGTCAGTTAGCGTTGCCCTTTTACTTGTCTCCGTTTTGGGTACTTTAAAGTAGCTCTTCTGCTCCTCCTTTTCAACATCACTGGAGTAAAACACTTGGTAAAATGTTGACGTATTTGTCTTCTGGTGGGGGCACTCCCGAAACTCGAAGTTCCACTGTGCTCTCTGACACCTTTCCAGGACTTAGACCTACATCAAACGCGTATTCATTCTCCTCGTTGTCTGTCTTTATGAAGATTGGCTTTTCTGATTTTAGCACAGTTTTTTGGTCCGTGTGGAATGGGATGAAGAGGAGATTTACTTCGTAATCCTTGTTGGGTTTCAAATTTGTCAGCTCATATTCCGTTACCGAACGATGAATTAGTGGGGTTGTGGAGTACACCTAGAGATATTTTTTCAAAATTAGAGTACTAAAGTATTCCTCTGTGACTTAGATGAGGATCATTATCATGTCAATAATACCTTATCTTCATTCTCCTTGTATGCAATTTGTACTCCATCTACAAGGTTATCAAATTCGTCAATTCTCTTCCAATGCAACTTCACAGATCGGCTACCTGAAGACGCTAGTTGGATTTGAGGATCTATCATAATCTCTGGTGGTAAAGTGGTTGTTGGAACAGCTAGATAGACAATAAATAAAAAAATATTTTAATTTTATTTGAACTGTGGAACTTGGAGTAAAATATAATTTATATTAAGAAGGCAAATAAATGATTTACATGGAACTGGTGTTCGGACAAGCAGTACATCACCTAAAATTAACAAAACAAATTGGTTTATGAAAATTCGTTATGGAATGTTGGTCTCAGGAAACTTGCACATTTTTACATGTTTACTCACTTGTAGGCTGGAACTGAGCCATCACGACAATCCTGATTTGCATGTGGTAGTCAGTGTCTGGTTCCAAGTTTGTCAAATACATCACCTAAAATCAACAAAACAAATTGGTTTATGAAAATTCGTTATGGAATGTTGGTCTCAGAAAACTTGCACATTTTTACATGTTTACTCACTTGTAGGCTGGAACTGAGCCATCACAACTATCCTTATTTGCATGTGGTAGTCAGTGTCTGGTTCCAAGTTTGTCAAGAAAAGCTGTAGATGAGTGTTATCGATCAGATCCTCAGCCTGTTGGAACACTTTACTTTCCCATTGGGCTGGATTTGGTTTCCGGCTAAAAGGAAATCCATAATGAAAATGGAATTTTTAAAATGATCTGAATGAAATGGACACAATATTGCATTAAATGAAATATTATTATTTCATACCCAAAGTCGCTTGTGTACAGCACTTCGACATGTCCATGCAAACCGACAAGAATGGGAGAGACGGTGAAATCAATTTGAAGAGTGGACTCGTTAAGTGGCTGAATAAAAGTCGCTTGTATACAGCACTTCGACATGTCCATGCAAACCGACAAGAATGGGAGAGACGGTGAAATCAATTTGAAGAGTGGACTCGTTAAGTGGCTGAATAATGATATTGGAAACTTTGGTTGCTAGAAAATATAAAAGAAAATAACATTGTGTTGCAATAAGCATTTTTCCCACTTGAGATGGACTTGACACTACACATCATGAAACATACCGTCATTTGCATGCTGCGATGGATGATGGGGTAATCCAAAAGGTGGAGGTGGCGGTGGAAAGTGTCCTAATAAAAAAATTACATTAGTTCATTTCAACCCAAAATTAAATATATTCCCTGAAAACGTCAGCAAAGTAAATAAGGTACAGTTGTCATAAATCGGAACCAATTTAGAAATAAAAGATGTAACATGAACACTTGACATCTAAACTATGAATACAACAATAAAAATCTATATACGTTGAAATTACGACAAAACGCACAACAGTAATTAAACATTTAAAAAGTCTTCCTGAAAAACAACACAACTAAAAAAGACACACCAAAAATACTTTTACTACGAAAGCAATATGTATATTGATAAGATAAAGTAAACTCAGTTTTTCCACATATAAAGCAAATCTTTGCAGATCAAAATTTTTAATTAGTTCTATCCGTGCTAGGTATATCTGCAAAATATATTTATAGTGTTTTGTGAAAATGTGTAATACTTTGAAATTACGACAAAACACACAACAGTAATAAAACATTTAAAAAGTCTTCCTGAAAAACAACACAACTAAAATAGACACACCAAAAATACTTTTACTACGAAAGCAATATGTATAATTGATAAGGTAAACTCAGTTTTTCCACATATAAAGCAAATCTTTGCAGATCAAAATTTTTCATTAGTTTTATACGTGCTAATTATAATGGCTAGGTATATCTGCAAAATATATTTATAGTGTTTTGTGAAAATGTGTGTTGGTGTATGTGTATTAAACAATAAAAGGTTGCAAATGTGCGACGAAGGTTGATTCTTGTGTCTCATGTCTCCCCGTGTCGATAATTTTTTAAGGAAAAATGTGTAAAAACATTTGGGCATGATGAATGTACAAGTACAGGGATATCATGGACACCAACCTGGAAAGCCCGAGTGGGGTGGATTGTGTGCATGGAGAATGGGGCGCTGATGTTGTTGGGGTGGACCACCAGGTCGTGGTCTAGGTCCTGGTCCCCTTCCAACATGTGGATAATTATTATTACTTGGGGGCTCGTGCGCATTTACAGGAGCATGTGGCTGAGGAACTGCTACAATATAGCTTCCATCCTCTGCTCTGCCAATGTATCTTCCCCCAGCTTCTCTTTCCAGCTCTGCAACTTGTTGCAATGATCCAACAGTTGTGTATGTGCCAGGCACGAAAGAGGGATGATGCTGCTGGGGTGGAGGAGCTTGTCCATGTCCACGGGAAGGAGGCCCTTGATGTTCTTGGACTGTCTCCTCCTCCTCCCCCGAAATTTGCCAAGTGGTGCAAAATTTCTTGGAGGTCCAATGGACTTATTTTGTCAAGACCACCAATAGTTGGTCTGCCACCAGCATGTGGCTGGGGTCTGTGAGGTGGAGGTACAAATTGGTCATAGTCTTGGGGGTCATGTTCATTCTCTTCATCATTTTCGTCGTCAATCAAGCTTTCATGTAAATCGTGTTCAGAGGAGGAAGGAGGATTGTTGGCAAGCGTCAGATTTGTAATTGTGTGTGTATTGTGTGGGTGATGCGAGTGTGAGTTTGTATGTGTCGGAGTCAAATTTGGTGTCGTCTGTCTGTTTATGTTATTTTGATTCACCAAACCATCTACGGGTTTAATTCCATCTACAATCATCAAAGGATAGATAATATTTGACATGAAACAAAGTAGGATTTTACGGTTTACTAAAAAATACTTGCATGAAAAACAACAAAAAACATAGTACATTTTATCAAGCAAATTATATAAGAAGCGACAAAAGTAGTAAAAACAGCTTTTAGATGGCGAAACAGACATCTTTTGCTGGTGTGAAATGTAAAACCGACAAAAAGATTGATCCAACAAACTGGACAAGCAAGGAAATAAAATGTTAACATTTTAGAAACAAAGTAGGATTTTACGGTTTACTGAAAAGTACTTGCATGAAAAACAACAACAAAAAAACACAGTACATTTTATCAAGCAAATCATATATAAGAAGCGACAAAAGTAGTAAAAACAGCTTTTAGATGGCGAAACAGACATCTTTTGCTGGCGTGAAATGTAAAACCGACAAAAAGATTGATCCAACAAACTGGACAAGCAAGGAAATAAAATGTTAACATTTTTATCGTGGTTTAGTACATACATATAGACACTTTGCACAAAATAAAAAGCATGGTTGTGAGCTTTACTAAATCACAAAATGTTATTGCACTGTCAAGTGGCCCATTTTTACACATAATTTTCTAAAAGCAAAAGCTGAATTACAGTATGACTTTCACTCTTTGAATGAAATAGATCAAGAAAAATACACTAAGTTTTCACGCACCATGTATCAAGTGTAAAGAATGAGCAACTCTGAGAAAGCCTCGAGCAAACAGAAACATTTTTTATAAAGCAAAGCAGTAGTAAATAACTACAATTATTTATGAGCATGCAACATGCATCATGCATGCCAATAAGTAGGCAGTTTTACTTACGGAACCTGATTTCATTTACGATGCAGTATCGTCGATACTACTCGTATTTCTCGCTGCTCTCTAAATTTTTTTGTAGTGACTGCTTACCTGCTGTATGATTAAGACAAGCCCATTGGAAGCAGCACTCGTTTTCAATCATTGGCACCTGTCTAGCCATCTCCGGAGGACAGGCCAGTGCCGCAGGGGGGTGCTCCGAGACAGGTGGGCAGTTGTTACCAGGATGGCACGTGATGTTTCCGTACAGACATTGACATGTTTTGTCGCATCCCGTGAGCTTTTGGGGAAGCTCCTCAAAATTTTGCAGAATATAGCCATCTTGCAGCTCACAGTGAGAATGTTGTACGCAAATCATATCAGGGCAGCAAAAGGGAGCTTCCTTCTGAAAGTCTCTCAAGTCAGGCTCCCATCTTACACACGACTCGTCAATCAGCTCTCGCCCGTCCCTGGGGCAGTCAATTTCTACACAGGTGACGTTCCCTTTGCCGTCGCAGAGACAGTAGGCTTCACAGTTATCATAAAACTCTTGGCCGGGCTCGTACATTTTCTCCTTGTGTTTGCAAGTTCCCTTTGCCATCGCAGAGACAGTAGGCTTCACAGTTATCATAAAACTCTTGGCCGGGCTCGTACATTTTCTCCTTGTGTTTGCACGGCACCCCACCACCTTCAATGGACGAAGAAATGTCTCCTTTCCCCTCATCTTCCTCCTCACTGGCTCCAAGGACCATGTGTTCCATGCTGCCGCTACTGCCATGACTATGACCTTCCATGCTACTGCCAGTTTCCTCAAGACTGCCAGCAATATGACCTGCTGCAGCAGCAGCATGAACGCCTCCAGCATGCATCTTTGTTAGACCCGACGCAACATTGCTTTCGAAACCTTTGATCAATGCCTTAAAATAGTATTGCTGACCGGAGACTCAGTCCTGTTATGACTGTGTGAAGCTCGTCGGATCCCTCCGTGTATAAAGCTTTAATTGGGAATTCCTGATCTCTCCATGTGGTTAGGTCATGACTGTATCTCACAATCATTGTTTCTTGCAGCAAGGGAGTCAAATCGTTTTCAGGTACGCTCACCGTAATCATCATGGCCGTGTTGTTGAGTGGTATTACCATTGATATTTTAATATCTAGCTCATGTTGGAGATGTTGCGTTGAAAGCCCAGTAGGAGGCAATTCCGAAGAAGAGGATGTATCTGAATGTTTTTCATGGGACGCGTCATCTTCGCCAAACAATGCCCCTTCACTTTCCTCAGAACTTGTCATCGATCTTTGAACACCCGTTGCAGGGGATACACTGGATGTTGGCAGCTCGGTTGAAGAATCTAAAATTGTTGATTTTCTCGCAGCCTCGGCCTTCATGACTTCGTCGTATAGCGTTTGATTTCCACAAATTGTCACTTTGCAACATTTATCAACAGGATCTTCTAAAGTCACGCAGTTGTTTTCTCCACTGTGGGGTCCGGCAGGAGGACACCTGTAAAATTATATCACAAGATCAGTACTGTATTAAAAAAGTGCACTTTTTCATTCATGGAATTCCCAAAACAAGATGACTGAGAGTTATGTCGCTGTCATTTACGATCGTAAAGATCACATCAGTATTCATGCAATGAAGCTATAGAGTTCAATTTTAACGGGCACGGTACAAAAACCTTGGTTTTGCTACTTGAGAAAAAACAAGATGACCGGTCTTATAGCCAATGAATTTATGCACGTTGCTCAATACACATAGAAAGTTCTGTTTTTACATAAACTTGCCATAAACAATTTTATTTTACAACTCTTGATCTGATCTTGAATTTATATGCAAATTGAATGCCTGAAGTTTAAAAAATCAAATTGATACTTTCATAGATAAGCTATGTTAATTCACAAAGTTGCAAAAGACAATTTACACCGGATTGAAAAATGCAACCTGAAAAATAAAACCATTTTTGAACAGCTATATCGCATTCATAAAATTTGACAATTTTATAATCTTGCATCAAAAACAACATTGTGGTGGTATTTTTCCTATGCGTCATTTAATACTATTCTGTTGAATTTACCACATTTCATGCATGGAATTATTTGAATGAGAAAAAAAATATATTTTTTATACCTGGGCTGGCAAGTAACGTCCCCATTACTAATGCACATGCACTGAGATTCACAACCGTCATAAAACTTTTCATCCCGAGCGTACGTTTTGTTCTTGTAGATGCAGCCGTCATCCAATGCAGTCGAGTCATCCTTTCGTGTGCCTGATTCTAAAGGCTTGCCGTGACAGACAAGCATTTCGCAACAGCTATCTGATGGATCTTTCTGGATTTCACACCCCATTGGAATCTCGTTCTCATCATCCCGACGATAATTACATCTCGGCTGGAAGTAAACGGATACAAGACAAAAAAAATGTTGTAAAATATCATCACGCACGATTTGATGCCACAAACAATGTGTAAAAAAATTCATAGAAAAGTCAAAAACCTTGACCAAGTATATTATCTCATCACAAAAAAATATTTGAATTAAGTAGGAAAAATACTTTTTATATTTCATACCAAACAAGTAAACTCTCCAGAGTTTTCACATCTGCACTTGTAGTTGCATCCGTCAAAATGCTCGTCTCCAAACTCAAAAGTTTGGTTGTTGAAAATGCACCCTTCGGGTTTACTAGTAGAACTGGGTCCATCGGAAGGAACGACAGCTGAAGGAGGACTGGATCCTTCCACAGGAGTGGATGGTGTAACGCCTTGGGTTAAAAAAAATTTGGTTTAATTTCATACATCTAGCTAGCATTATTACATTAAAGTTATTGTGCAAGAATGCCTATGTTTCAAGTTCACATTCCACAAATGTTTTAAAAGCGTCAAAAAAGTATGAAAATGTTTTAGAAAGTAGTTTTTTTAGATGGGTCAGACTGTCAATGTCAAAAAGTATGTTGTTTTTTTGTAAATTGATTTAAATTCTTCAGAGATTAGTTTTCATTCTTACTCTCTTGACACCCATGCACTTCATCATACGGATCACCTACAAAACCCTCGTTACACAAGCAAAGGGTTTGATTAGTCTGATTCTCATCTTCCCCAAGCATTCCAGACGGCCCCAGACAGCGTGCATTTTTTCCACATTTCACAGAATCACAAGGCTCTGGATGGATGGGAATTAGTTCTGTAATGTTTGCAAAAATCGGTGGTGGAGGAATTGTTATTTCATTATTTTCTTGGCAAAAATTATTATCCATTTTTAATCAAGCTTTCCTTCTACTACAGAAAACAACCACTACTACTAACTATTATAGCTCATGCTTGGATATTTTCTAAACTAACGTTTAAAATGTTTTTTGTAAGATTTGTTACACCGTTTGAAGGAGACATTCAATCTATTTATTGTGTTCGCATTTTTTTGTTTTCTACTTTCATACTCCTTCAGCACATAATTGATCTTGTCCTTTTCAATTAAAATTAATAAGCTCAATTTTGTCCATACAAGCATTATCCACTATTATTATTATGTCCCATATCATGACATGGTCACCACCTACGACAATGGCATACTACTGGTATATATGTATAAATACTTTACTATTTTACTATTATTTAGCTCCCACTGTAAACTCCATTCCTGCTAATTTTATGCATACAGACATCATTCTGTTTAAAAATCATTAAAAGTTTTGTTTCTAAATTGCCATTTATCATTTTGTCATTCTGTAAACAAACTTTCTTATACCGTCTGCAGTGTAATATATACATACTACTATGTATATGTAGCCATTTAGATTTTTATAAATTGTTAACGAATCACTGGTTTCATTAAATTTTCTAAAAAAAATTGATATGTGACCTTAGCCTAAAATTCCGTGCATCAAAAGCAAAAAGCCAACAACAACAACAACAACGCAGCAAACAACGCAACATAATTATCAGTAATTATTTCAAGCTAAATAACATTTTGCGACAGGTTAATTGCTAAAGGATGAGTGAGTGGCATTTTTAATAATAGTTTTGTAGTTTAGTGCACCACTTTTACAACAATCTATTTTGCTTACCTCTTGCTTCGGCCGCACTGGGATTTCCTCCTCTAGCACAAGCTATTAGCACACAGCACTCGTCAACGGGCTCCTCACTGCACATTTTATCGTGAGCAAAGGCTCCCTTCTTGAATGTAGGGATAAGACAGCGCTCAATGCACTTCACCTCGCCGTTATCCATGCACGTGCATTTCTCATCGCATCCATTAGGAATTTCATGACCTACTTCGTATGATGAGCCATTATACATGCAACCTTTCACTGGGGATGATGCTGTTGAGGATGGTGACGCAATGGCATCTTCAGGTGAGTGATGATGATGCTCCGTCTCGCTGCTACCACTGTCCGTCTCATACGAGCCAGTTGCATCCTTTTCGTCAGAAGAGCCTTTGGTAAGACTAATTGTGGTAGGACTCACTTCAGAAGACGCCGACGACGATTCAGTAGAGTCAGCAATCACGACACTGCCTGTTGGAGTAACTTCATCAATATTCATTGATCTGCCTGTCGCAGTACCCACGCCGCCCCCTCGGCTGCTTGAGGATGGAGGAGGATTTTCCGAAGGTGTTGAGGCTTCCATTTCTGTAATGGGCAAAGCAAAATTGCTCATTTTAAAACTGAACGCCACCACCATTTTAACATATTTAAAACTTTAAATGAGTGCATATTATACACTTTGTTGTAAAAGACGCTCGGGTACAAGAAGCAAGATACCTAAATACATGTACCAATATAATAACCGGACGAAACGTTGAAAATTTCGTAGAGAGATACATAATAAGAGATAATCCCATATAGTGCACTCGATAAAACGACGATAATATCTGCAACTTATTCAAATCATAATTTAAGAGATGCAATAAGCTCCAAGCTCGTGACGTTATGGCCCAAAAGGCTTGATTACTGATTACAAGGCATATATAATCAATGTGACCAAATAGTAAATGAACCACCAGCGTAGCCCAACAACAACGCATGGTAATTGGTGTTGATGATGATACCTACTTGGACAAGCTCCGTCACACCATGATACCAACAGGTAACTTTGTTCTTGGAATGCAAGTGAATATACATCAGAATTATTGCAGATAGTAATCTAGTCGTGATAACATGATGATCGATACTAATCAAGAAACTTAAAGGACGCAAGGTGTTGTGTTAAGCTTGGTAACGATATTGCTTTTACACGACACATATATTATTCGGTACCATTAAAACGGTGAGAGAATAAGAAGAGGATCAACGAAATTGATATAGCCCTCACCCGAGACACCTTTTACAATTATTTAGGTAAAAAATATAAATAGGTATTTGGTTCACATTTTTTCATGTACATTTTCTTGTTTTTTTGCTCATGAATTTCATCAAATTTTGCACTTACCATTCGTGATAAACTGAACTGCCGGAGAGTCCTTGCCATTAACAGAGTATTTAAGCGTGTAGGATGTGCTGGGTAACAGATCAGACAATGTAATTTGAGGCAGTCCTTGAGGAATCTTGTGTTCCTTCCACACTTGCACATTCGAAGGATCCTTGTTATGCTCGCTGGTTAGGGCAATCGAGAGAATAGCCTCATTGTCACTTTTTGGCAACTCAATCACTGCTGAATGATCCGTTCGTTGAAGAATCATGACTTGCTCAGGTGTTGATGATGATGGCTCCTCATGGTTTTTCTCAATAGGCTTTTCCGCTTTAGCCACGTCACTAATACCTTTGCTTTGCTGCTCGTTGCCAGAAGTGTCATCTCCCAACTTGTTTGTGCGAGAATCCGCAATTTTAAACTCCCTTCCACCCTTGGAGACCTCCTCTGCATTTTCTGTCTTGCTCTTTTTTGCAGTCTCGTCATCTTCATCGCTGCTGCTATGCGTTTGTAGCTCAACGTCATCATGAGGAACCGTCACGTTTGCGCACTGCTCGGGCACACAGCAGCCGTCGAAATCGTTACCGTGACCTATGAGCAGCTTGCAGGCACGAGTCATTTCACCCCCAAGTTTGGAGAGGGGAATGGTTCCTGAACCGCACTCTGGATGACCTTCCACATCTCGGCAATTTAAAGATCCGGATGACTCACACGTGCATACTTTTCCACACGACTCCTTGTAAAACTTTGCACCGAGCTTGTAGGTGAGTCCGTCCATGTCACAATGTGTGGCTGAAAATATATTTAGCATTTTTATTTATTAGCCTCAGAGTTAGCGTTATTTTGAATGACGGCTTATTTAGATGTTTCATTATTACTCTGCTCAATTGTTGGTAATGTTGGCAGTTGGCAGCCATTGTTTAATTAAGAGATTCAGTTTTTTCTTTAAGAAAATTTGCTATTCATTATTTTGACTCTCCATCACTTTTTATGAGAGGTAATTATTTACTGATCATAAAAATCACGCTCAGTATCTCAGTNTTAAGAGATTCAGTTTTTTCTTTAAGAAAATTTGCTATTCATTATTTTGACTCTCCATCACTTTTTATGAGAGGTAATTATTTACTGATCATAAAAATCACGCTCAGTATCTCAGTGTAAAATGGTGATAAAGACGATGATGAGGAGGGAAAATTCATTGACTGCTTTGACACAAGACAGACGGATGGGAGGAGAACGAAATAAGAAATTGATACGCTATTTATTCTTCTGAAAAAGTGACGTATAGAATACTCTACTACTTACAACGGGCGTACGCTCAGTTAGTTTTTGAAAAAAATGATTAAGCAATATTGAATTCATCCTACAATTTTTTGTATTCTCATTTTTTCAAGTCATAATTTTTTAGTTGAGTTGTTAAATTTTTTAACTCTAGTAAACAGCCTGCTGCATGATTCTCTCATAATGACCCGTGCTAAGAATAATTTACGGAGAGGTAATAATAGCATTTTATTAAGCATTTGTGTGCACAGCCCCATTCAAGCGTTAATTTTTTTCTCAAACCTTTGTTCAGTCAGAGAAGAGGAGAGAAAAGGTAATAATAATCGTGTCAGTTTGCTTTGGACTGTCATTCAGAATGCTTAATTGTGGTGTCAAATTGGGCACGATTTTTTTTTCAAGAATAAAAAGTAAACAGTTTCACTTTCAGGCATATCAAAGATGATTATTATTAAATTGAAAAGTGTGCTATTTTGACTTTAATTTGAGACTGTGCAGATAAAAGGAAAATGATAAAAGAGAAAAATTAAGGACCTCCTGCAATGATGAGTTGGTTACTCAATAATATTGAAAAAAATGATGATAAGACATATTTTTTATTATTGCTGATGATGCAGTTGGTTTTTATATCATTTGCACAATAGGCCCTGTTTATTTACATAATAATAATAATTTTATCTGAAATCTGAACACGATTGTAATGGGGACGACAGCAGCAGGCATACAAAAGGTATTAAAACTCGATAATGAGCCATTCAAAAGTGCAGGCTGTTTTTCATGGTCATTTAAATTTGCTCCGGGTACTTTACTTAAAATTTTTGCCAAAATGAGCCATTCAAAAGTGCAGGCTGTTTTTCATGGTCATTTGAATTTGCTCCGGGTACTTTACTCAAACTTTTTGCCAGTTTTCGGGTCGGCAAAGCATGAAAACTGCTGTGATGATGAAGATGATGATGAGAATTATCATTGAAGAGTTACGCAATTACCGTAGGTAAGTACAGCATCACGTTACAAATCACACCAATTTAAAATTATTGTTACAGGCCATTTAATTCTTTGAAAAGGTAAACAGTTTTTGTGGGAAACTCAATAAGCGTTTGTACCAAATTGTGTTGCTTTTTTGAGGATAAGCGTTTATGCTTGTGACGGTGTAAAATTTTAATGCCTTGAATCCTTCAGAGAAAAGAAACCATTATTGTTTCTCTGCGGTTAATCACGAACGATTAAGGCGATTAGCCACTGTGTCCATGTGCATGAACTTTGGTGCGGATAAATTTGCTTCAAATTTCAGATTTGTATAAAAACCAAGAAAAAAATATCAATTTAAATTTTCAAATTAGTACCTTCTTCCTCATTTGCAACACATTGTTTTTCCGAGTTTACAGAATGGCCAGGCTGACAAGAGCAAATGGGACGATGGTTCCTTACAATGCACATTCCATTCTTGAGGTCCATTTCACGGCAGACATCTGGAAGGACTTTGCAAGGGTCGGCACAAGCTCCTCCCACACACATCAGGTCATTTGAGCAACTGGTGTCATCACTGCAGGGAGATTTTGCTGCAAAAATGTCAAAAGAAAAAATATTATTATTTTCTCCATTGGACATGGAATTAAACTTTTGTGATGGTAGAACGTCATTTATTTTGATAACGTTGTATTCTTCAGTACAATCATGTATAAAGGTAGGTAATTTTTTTAGATTGTTAGGCTGCTGTAGAGAATTCATGTATGGATGCATCTCTTTATATTTATGCGCAGAAATGAAGAAAATCGCCTCACCCATGCTTTTCCTTATTTTCTCAAAACATTTCGCCCTGCCTTGAGTACACGTGCAAACCAATTTACACAAGCTCTCAGCATTATTTTTCACAGTAAAGATGCAAAGATACAAACATAAAAATATTAATTTCAAATATTCTCAGTTCTGCTTCCTTAATGCTTAGGTATACCTACCCACATTTGAATTTAAACATGAAAGAAATATTCACCGTCTTGCTCAGAGCCAGTCATCTTCAAATCAAAAACATGCCTCCAGCTCATATACATATATTCCAACACCAGCTTAGGAAGCCAATAACATCCCTCATATCCACTGAATATTTATTAAAACAAGAAGCTAAACTATGTACATGCTATGGGATTTGTTTTGAAATATTTGAAAACGCGTTATGATGACCAGCACGCATCTTATCACCACATTGCACAGATTACACTGCCCAAAGAAATAACGCCGTATTTATTAAAGCATGATCCTCGCTCATTCCTCAACGACACCATTTGGACTTGTAGTTTAGCTTTATACATTCTTTCTTACAAAAACGTTTACTTGTGCATCTTAATTTAAGCTTCAGAAAATTATCCGCCGCATTACATCTTTTTCGTGACCAGCGCCTTTTCTTCAAAAAGGATAAGAATCACGCATTTTTTTGTTCTTTCAAAATGCTTTTTTTCTCGTAATAATAAGTAAAATCATTTAATAATATATTATCTTCTTACTTAACGTTCAATAGTTACAATATTATTTGTTTCTTTTGCTGTTTTGTTGTTACTTCATCATCATCATGCGATCATAACATCTTCTCATGTACATCGTTTAAAGATAAAACTCTGTTTTTTGTACGCGCATTTACTCACGGATTTGTACAACGATATGTTTTACTGGTGCTTTTGTTTTTTTGCCGATAATTCGTATTAAGTAAGAAAAATTATTGTGATTTATGCTTTGATAAGTTGTGGGTTTTTACTTGTTAAAAATGCAGCAAGTAGGTAGACAACCTCAAGGTTAACATTTTTGTGCTCATCTCCTAAACTGAGTGAACCGCAAACTGTGTGCTTTACTGGGTTATTACAGGAAATGGATAACAAAAAATTCAGTTTTAAAATAATTTATTATGACTAACTTCATAGCAATATGAATTTAGAGTTTTTTTCTCGTTTTGTTCAAACAATGAAACACCTCAAACTACTAAACTTGTTGTGTTGTTCAAGAGTATGATGATAAATATGTGTTATAAATATTATGGCAAGGAAGAAGATACTATTTTCGTGACTTCACAAAGTGGTGCTATGCAATGGTAATGATCATTCATTAGATTACGATACACGGAAAGCTAAAAACAAGCACAACTTTGATGAGAACAGGTAGTGGAGATGGTGGTGGGGTATTACCTCAATTGTTTTATCATCATCCTGATCATATAATGCATAATAGTTTTATTTTTGTGTTTTACTAAAACAATGTGGTTCCCCTTTTTGCTTAATGGATGATGATGATGATTTCATTGATAGTGCCAAAAACTCTTTTTTATTTTTTTTATTAAAATCTGAAATTTTTTTGCTTTATTACTACTATTTGTTTTGTCTCAAATAGAAAAAACGCACGTGTGTATAACCTAAATAAATATTTATATTTAAGTATTTTTTTAAATCTAAAAAGGAAGGATGCTGAGCTAGGCGAGCTAATCGTATCATCATCATAACTATTTATGTAAATTTGAATTCTAAATAAATGTTACACGATTACAAATTGTACCCCACATATTGCACCTATTAATTTACACTTTATACGTGCCAGACGTTTTGTTTTTAAAAAAACTTATCAGAATAATGGTAAAGTGTTTTGCTTGTTTTACACCACAAATTTATAATTTGAGCTTTTAAAAGACGAACTAATTGTGTGTATAGCAGCAGCCTTATCAAATTTGTTCGTCCTCTTTGTTACAAATTGCCTATCACAGGCATATGTTCAAAAAGACAAATAAAATTAACAAAAATATGGTACATTGCAATCCACATACAAAACCTACTTAAAGACAAGCACAGCGTTTTGTTTTATCCTTTTCTGTTTT
>JAANSP010000101.1:0-31252 GCA_036850745.1 Homidia socia
CTTCCAAGCCATTCTACCCATACCTGTAAATTTTATCAGATTTTACGATTTTCAGTTTATTGGCTGCAGTAAAACATTGGACAAGTAGACTGCAGCAATGCGTATTGCTTTTATTATAAAACGTTGATTCGACCTCGATGAAACTAAGCCGGTTGTCTCTAGTATTAATAGTGAATTGCATACAAAAACAGCCTAGTTTATCATTCCTTCTTAAAATAATATATGGATCAGCAAGCCATTTGTAATTTCTGTTTATTGTACGCTTTTCTACAATGACAGTCTAAATATGCCCCAGCTCGGATTAACTTCATTCCAACATTTTCTACATGAGAAAGTTTTGTAATTATTCTATCCAGGAAATTTAGATAGATTTTGGGAGGTTACTTTTTCAGATTTTCCATAAATAAATTTTCAGATTTTAGGATAAAATTGTCTCAGTGTGTCATATATAGCTGCTGCTGCTTGAGTTCCATCGTCGTCTCGTATGTAAATAGGTGAGGCTTGAGGCATTCATGCATGCAACCAGTTATTTCGTTAGTGGTCCCTAATACAAAGTCACACCAGCTACGACGATAATAAAGTATCAAAATATTATTGCACCTTCAACAAACTTTTAAGCCATCTCCACTGTTCCTTATGAAGTGACTAAGGCGAGTCTTTCCATCTCATTTACATAATTTGCAATACTAACAAGCCCAATGACATTTCCCATTATGCATGAAAGAAACTCCTAAACTTCCATGTAATTGACCTTAATAATATAAAATAGGCTTAAAAAACGGTGCTAGTTGTTAGTAAATGATAATCATTATTATAAAGCATTATTTTCACCACCATAGGAGAATTGTTTCTGGTTTTGCCAAAAGCGCAGTGGCAACAACAGCAACCAAAAATAGGAAATAGTTACATCGTGGAGCAACTACTTTACACAAAAAGTCTTGACGTTTAGGAAGTTGGGGAAAATGAAAGCATATGCATGCACAAATAGGATCTGACACCCGTGCTTACATGCATGATTAAAGATAATTCAGTTCTAACACCCGCTTTCCACTACGTATTACTCACACAGCAACAATCACATCGCTCGGCTCCGACTCTTCTTTTCTCACAAACTCTCTTTCCTCTCCACTTGTACCAGAAATTGCTGCACTAAATGTGATATACCAATAAAAACAGCAGCAGTAGTTTTAGTATTGAAAGAGAAGGAGAGAAGGAAGCGAGATGGGCTTTTAGCTTTAACCCATTGATAAATAGGAATAAAATACAAAAGTGCTTGTCAGCGAAACTGAAACCGAGGCTGCTGTTGCAGTTTGTTACATAATTTCTTGGAGTATGCTATGCTTATTGGCTCTTATATTATTCTTGGATGCTGATACTATTACTACTACTACTACAACTACTTGTATAACGTTCTGCTTTGCACCTAAAAATAATAATAATATTGGTACGCCATCTCCATTATACAGTAGTGTGGTGTAAGTGTAAAAGTCGGAGAAATACAGTAAACTGCGCATAAGCAATTGGATTCCTCTTCCTTTACCCTGACAAGGAAATGGTCCCTTAGTCCCATGGATAATTTAGAGGAGTTAATGCCTCCAACTTCCTCCTCTCTTTTGCTTCATGATAGGGTGAACTACTATACAAAAGTGTTGTTGTTCGTTCTGCTTTGCTGTTGCAGATCAGGATCGACGTGGTGATGGTATTATGCAAAAGAAAATACATACATTGGAAGCGAGAAAGAGAGAGTGAGAGAAAAAAATGTCTAAAAGCTACTTATCCATTCATCCTCTTTTTGGAGAATAGGTTTGCTTTTAAAAAAGAAACTTGAATCCTTTTTTCCCGAGTTGCCAAACTATACTTGATAACAATAATAATAGTAATAGTATATGTGTATAATATGGGCATAGGTATTTACATGACAACCATACCAATACCTCCTCCACATCCTTCGAATCTGCCGAGGCAATAATGCAGATTAGGTAGGAAAGATGCACCGAAACGAAGAGAGGGTGATAGATAATATAATCACCAAATGCGAGAGAGTTTCACTGCCTCCTCACTTTTTTATTGGTTATATATGCCTAAAAGGAATGTCACATGTGACAATAAAAAAGTATATGACATTCACTCTTCTCCATATTAACAAGCAAGCACACAAACAGTGTGTGAAGATGGTTTATTTTTTGAGGGGCCAATAAACGGAAACGGATTTTTTTGAGACTTTTTAAAATGTGATTCGTCTGTGCTAGTGAAAAAATAAGGGTTTGGAACGTTCGATAGTTTATTGGTATGCATCTATAATAATATGCAGTGGAGAGGAAAGAGGAGAAGGGGAGCAGCAACAGCATACCAAACCAAAAACCGATTTCAATGCATATCACGGTTCATCTACTGCATCTTGTTAGCAGAGTGTTTGTATCATCATCTCTTAACAGTTTATGCGATCATTAAAAAAGCTGGGATGAGAATGAGTGAGAAAGCTCATTATAGATAGACACAAGTAATCATCTCTGCTTTTTTATTGCTTTATTGCTACTGCTACTGTTAGCATTACCAAACTGTTTGTTTAGAATGGCAATGATCACTTTCATACCTACTTGATAAAAAAGGTGAAAAAAATGCAGAAACAGCATTTTTCAAAGATTTCGATAATATTTAACTTTTCGCACTTTGTGACGATAACACGCGTCCGAGGTTAAAAGCTTTTTCACCTCTTGCGATCATTTCCACTGATTGATTCGCTCTATACAAGATTGATTTTCATAAAAGTGTTTACTTTTGAAATGATTCGATAATGTTTTTAACTTGGCTGATTACCTGCTAAAATATTACATAAATAGAAGAGACGTAATACAAAGTCTCAAAGTGCAAAGTACATATATATTTTTGGGCAATTTTTTGTAACAAAACTATTAGCTATTACGTAAGATTATTGTTATTATTCCAACTTGTGCATGGTAAAGTGTAATGTGATTACTTGCATAATACAGGGAATGTGCTCACAAATGAAAATTTCAACAGCTTGTGAATGGGCAGGGTATAATAATAAGGGATTTTGACTTTCCTAAATTATTTTAACTTGGAATAAAAAGGTAAAACACATAACTTTGTTGTATGTAAACGTATAACCAAGTAATCTCATTCATATATGCAGCAATAAAGCTGGGTTATAACTACCTCATTCAAGTAAAACGATTATCTATTATCGTTAGTATTAAACGAGTGGGTTTGAATTACTCCTGGCTTTAAAAGTGTACACATGATGATAATAATAATACCTACGTATAAAGTAAAGTAATGCATTATACACACGTACATTACGTGTATATCTGTCGTCTCTCTGAACACTTTAATCAAAAACAAGTAGAGAATAAACTAATTTTGGAAAAAAACAGTGTCTGGTTGAAATGTACTTTCTGCTACCAGACAGGATACAGAGCCTGAAAACTTAACAAGTTAACATCTTGCGCGTCCCCGCAAAAACACAATTTGTAAAAAAGGCACATTTTGTTGCTTGCTGCTTCAAGTAGAAACCTTCAAATTTGTACTGTGCATTTTTGTTTGTCATTGAGCGTCAATATGAAAACAAGTAGAGAATAAACTAATTTTGGAAAAAACAGAGTCTGGTTGAAATGTACTTTCTGCTACCAGACAGGATATTATACATATACAAACTTACTCGGCGAATAGTATACCTATACATGTCTCTTACAACTATGTAATAATAAATATATCGTGTATACTTCTGGTTAGTAGGGAATTTTTTTCTTCAAATTTTCATGCTGTTATGACTATCACGTAAAATGGACAAGGTTGGGTGGTAAGTAATCAAAGAAATAACAATAATAATAATAATAAGCTAGTGAGCAAATGGTGGAGAACAGGAGAACGATGATGATACGAGGTTGTAATAATTATTTTTACAGTTATGGCTCAAGATGATGATCTTCCATAAATATTCAGTTTGATTGGGCTGTGAGATAAGTTTTATCTGTCTGGATGTATAAGAAAGAGAGGGATGGTTGTCTGCACGGGCAATGTACTTTGTTCATTATTTGCTCTATTAAGACGATTATTTTCTTTCTTTTACTATTATTAAATATTATTATTATTATTATTATATCATGTAATTGAATAATCACAAGTTTAGCAAAAAAACACTACGCAGTTCATATTTTTTAATGCCAGCAAAACGGGGCTAGCATAAAATCATTTAGATAAATACCGCTTGCAATTAATTGCAAAAAATATTTGCAAAATTTTTATTTGCTCACTTTAATTACTACAAAGTTTATCGTAAAGTGCACAAGTTGAAAGTATCTCAAGAGAAAAAGGAAGTCTCTCTAGTCTATCGTATCTTACGCAGAAAATCTATATTGGAGACAGAATACTTGACAAAATGATGATAATGGTGTGTAGGTTGGAAGCAGACAGCGGTAGTTTTAAAGGTCGGGGTCGAGCCATGATTAATTAGCCCTTGCAAATTTTACGCAGATGCCTGCAGTAGTAAATCTCAATTTAAATTAATATTAATCAAAACAGATTATTTGCCAATAAAGTATAAGCGGTAAGCAAGCACAAAGTTATTATAGGCATACACGAGCTTTACTTATTCTTTATCAGCCCTTTCCTTCTTGACGATAATGAACCTTTTCTCTTCTTTTTTATTTGATGAAAGCCGTGTATCAAACCATTACAAGCATAATATATTGTTGATCTCTTCTTTTTTATTTGATGAAAGCCGTGTATCAAACCATTACAAGCATAATATATTATTGTTCCTACCGTCATCATCATCAACAACAACCGTCCAACTGATTGCGATGAAAATTGCATAATATTTTATTAAACAAATAATATGTATTATCAAATCAACGTGAACTTGGTTCATTACTCAGAGCATGTTGTTAATGGAGGCGGAAATGCTTTATCGTACAAATATAACAAACAAGCTAGAAAAACAAAATGCTTATTTATGATGAAGAACAAACACAGCGTATCAGCAAAGCATATAAATTTGGATCTACGTGCATATCTACCTTTACCTACGCACTCTGCTAACCATTGTTCCTCACTGAGAAATCTTCTATCCGTGATGTGTGCTGTGTCGACTCCCCCATATGACGGGCATGTATAAAATATTTGTGTTTGGTTATGTACTGGTTGCCTGATATAATAATATAACAATCCTTTGTTCTATTTACAATCTTAAGACTTTCAAAGCACAGTTACTACTAATTCAATTTGACGAGTCTCGTTAATAAAACGTGAAAGTATTGAATGCCTCTTTTTTATCATGAGACTGCCATTGAAGACGTAATCTGAAAAGATGATAGAGATACAATCTATTGAAGCTTAAAAAAGTACCATCCTTTCGATCTTCTGCTGCTGCTGCTGCTGCGATCCTACTGGAGGTCGGTCCAACAAAAGCGTGTGTGTGGTTCGATGCCATGTACAGCAACAACCAAGTGGTGTTCACTTAATGAGCTGGCGCTCATCGAATCAAAATAGCATCAAAGCGCATTATGAAACTGTTACCCAGCATGGTGCGCTTCCCTCATTGCTTTTCCCGTGTGCCTGTGCTTACTTTAAATTACATAGATTAACAGAATAAAAACGTACAAATAACGAGACAGCTTAGTAGTTTATTCTTTCACCTTAAATTGTTATTATTATTATTATTCGTATAGGTACATACCTGTTTGGAACAACTAACTGCTCAGTATATGCATATAGTTTCACAAGGTACTCCTATTTGTTATATTAAAATATATACACAACTTTTACACCGACCAGTCATCTACATTCAAATTAACTAAAAAAGTATAACCATAAAACTGTTCATTATACTGCAGTATATTTTAATGAATATTACACTGTTAGTATTAATTATTATTATGATGATGATGTGTTTAAAGTGTTTTATTGAAGCTAAAAATAGCTGGCTTGTAACTGGGAATATTAGAACGGATCCACCAGCAGCACACCGAAAAAGGGCCCACGTACTTTGTCTCCTGTAAAACCTTCATTAAAATCTAAAGGCACATAATATCATATTACAGCGTACACTTAAAATATCAAACTGGAAAGCAAAAGTTTTTTCTCCGGTGTGTGGTAAAAAGTTGACACACTGAGAAACACAGGAATGGGCCATTAAGAAACAAATGGCATATCACCGCCACCAGTTGGAAATTACCTTTTATCAGACAGTGGTAATCTAGCTTTGAGTCACAAGAAGAAAACCAGGGGTGATAATAGCCTACCCATTTTGCTACACGGTATAACTCGCGGAGAATAAGGAGTAGATGAGACAATTCAATTACCAAAAGGTTTCTGCTGATTGACGACATCATAATTACTTTTTTTCACGTCATCTTTATTTCAGTGCACTTTTCATCGATACTTGTCTTCCATATCATCAAATTGATTTTTTGCTAAGGTTTGGATCATGTGGCCAATGTTCTTTTTGATGTCACGACGATTACTTGTTGTACGGTTAAAGTGCTGCACCCAATCAAGCAAATCAACATTTTAAAAGATCAATTCCAATCCTTGCTATTAATTCTCGCATTGACGCTTTTCATTTTTGTTCTTGATTTAGTCAGTGTAACAGCAGCAGCTTTCCGTCTGCTTTTGTGTGCGGTGCCTCAACAAACAGTGCATGTCCACTTGTGTACACTTTATAGCAGCATTTTACTTGTATTATGCATTGCTACCATGATTCCTGTAGGACGCAGGAGAAAGGGAAAACCGGACTCATTATCTTAATATTAAGTAATAAAAATGAAGAAAAAAATGATGCTGATAAATGGTTTTAATCTTCGTTTTGGACCTGCACTTTATAAATGGCTCGGTTTTTATCAAATGGCCAGAGCTAAGATATTACACAGAATATATGTATATTTTTTCTTGTACTATATAATATTATTATTATTCTTGTTCATTTAGGACGAAAGGGAGCAAATAGCAATAATATGTATGTGTACACATTGTAATGCATGATGATACAACACTTGTTGAAACTTGAAACATGACTCTTCTGCCACAACACAAGAGAAAAACCGACAGACTGCTTCAGCAGCAGCAGCAGGCTGGAAAGATGGAATAAAAAAATCTGAGGTGGACCCAACGAAGAAGGAACTTTATCATCATCATCACCATCGCCATCCCTACAAAGAGAAGAAGATAAATGTCTAAATGGAGAGTATCAACACGGTAATAATAATAATAATATGTGGTGGTGGTGGTTGTGCCTCTGCGGCGCTTGCTGCTTTCCATCACATTTCCTTGCATCTTTACTATTACTTGGTATTGAGACGGTGATGGTGGTGGTGCAGAAAAGACTGACAGGGTCTTAGTCTTGACAATTAATTTTCCTGCAAGACTTTTTTATTGACTCTACTCATGATATCTCTATCTTGTTTTTTATGTACTCAAGGTCAATGTACATGATGTATAATCATATAATAATATTATGTACATTTATTTGATTCAGTGCGACTCTATGTGAAAACATGTTAAATATACATGTGCACAGGTAAAAATAAAAAATAAATCAGCAAGAGAATAATTTTTCTATTGTATCTATAGTAGTAATGATACTGATTTACTGATACTGTAAAACAAATGCTGTTATGCAACAAGACAAAATGGACAAAGTGCATTATAATAAGAACAACAGGAGGTGGAAGAGAAAGAAAATTATATTGAGATGCAAACTGCCTTGATAAACTGTCTCATCTCAATTCACTGTACTTACTCAGCTAAAGCTAAACTGCCCTTGCTTATCTTGAATTTATCTCCACTACTACTTACAATAATGACTGACAAGATTGGACTGAAAAGTCAATTCACTGGCTCATATCTATTATAGCTGTTATATAAGCAAGTGAATTTGCCACACATCAATATTCATTTGTCCATACCCTTTCCCAAGTTTCTTTCTTGTTTTAACTTGCTGATCCATCTAGAAAGCCTTGTCTTTACACAGTTGGCGGCCTTGGTGCACCACTAAAGTAGAAAAAATGACAATTTTGCTAATGATTTCTTGTGCATGTGCGAAAACAAGCCGAATGTTTTGCAAAAAATATGCAGATTTTAGCAAAACATTCTCATTTGTTTAGTGCAACAAAATATTCAAGTATTACACTGGGAACGACGTGTGAAATCAAGTCAAATTAAATTACTAATTGTAATTGCCGAAAAAATCGTGACATTCCGTTGATACTGGAAGAGAAATGAAATAGCTAGAGATTTTCTAGGCTGGCAATGTCATTTCTTTCAAGGATCAAGATCAATGTCATCATTTACGGGGCGAACATGGTTTTTTTACCGAACAAAGAACAAAACCAAACTTGCTCACTTATAACACTTTATAATTTTATAATTTATATCTTGAAGTATCTTATATTGGGTGTCGTTGTATTTATTTTTTGCATCTGCAGTGCATCCTAATGTCACAGCATTCTCCTTTCTTTCTTCTCAACAGTTATTAATGATGTTAACGTTTGAACTTGTACCTACTCAGGCAAAGCATAAAAGAAACAAAATGTACAAATGAAGCACATCAGCCATCGTACCGTTCTATTTTTCAGTATCAGTGTCCCACGTCTTGATGCTAGGTCAATTGGAAATAGCGACTTTTATCATTTCTTGAATTTTTTTGTTGTATCAAGTATAAATATTTCTTATTATGCCATAAAACGCTCTCATCATTTTGATCAGAAGCAACCCAGGGTAATAATAATGATTATAATAGCTAAATTTTTATTAAATATTACCCTTGTGTCACAAGTTCCCATAATGCTCATTTTACAGGATTCTGAGTACAATGCTTAGCGACATGGATGTTTTCAATATATGTACATCATATACTTTTGTACACCTTTGTATCCTCACGATCAGTGACATGACGACTTTTTGGATTACAGCATAAACCTTTTTTTCTAATTCAATAGATTTGTTGAAGTAGACCTAACTTTTATTATGCCATGTAAGATTAAGAGAGCCGCGATTATTTGTGATGATGAAGAAAGCATCAAGCGTGATATCTATTAGCGACAAAAAATCTTGAATCTTTTCAAAGAATTTTTTTCACTTTCGATTCCCCATCTTCATTTTTTTACCCTTTGTATGCACCTGTAAATTTTGTTAAATGACTTCTTCATTCCATGCCTTTCTTTCTTGTCATTTCAAAAATGACATTGAATTTACGCATAGCCCTGTTGTGTGACTGTATTATTATTATTACAACTGCGTTTTAATCAACAATAATAGAAAAAACATGCTTTTACCCACCGAATATAACAATACAGTTACAGGACATTAAGCCGTTTTGTACACTTCATTTGACTACTTTTACAAAATGCAGTCAAAGCCTTTCGGTTAGTATATCAAATCTTTTTTGGAGAAAAAATATTTGGTTGTGGCGATCAAAAAGATAAAAATTTTGTTTTTATTGTTGATGTTGTATTTGTGGGATCATTCAGTGGCGATCATTCAGTAGTATTTTCTCTCCTTAATGTATGATTAAAAATGATATTTTTCTTTTTTCATCTCACTCCATCCAGGTTGAGTTTTTATGGTGACAGTCAATGATATACTGCATTTACGGAAGAATGACTTTTTTTATCATTTCTACTTTATTATCTGATGATACGCTATTCACTGAATTGTTTGTCAAACTTGAGAGAATAAATTATCTGTTTGATGTTAAGTTTCATTCCAGCTTTTTTTTCATATTTTTCAAGGTTTCACGAGTCCACTCCACTTACTTTTTTTAGTAGTATTTCCTTGAATGTCTAATTGAGTTGGACAATTAATTGAATACATAAGTAGCATAACAAGAAATCGCTGCTAAGTGGCTAATGACAGATAAAAATGAAGAATCTATTATCTAGTGCTCCACCACCTCAAAACACGCGGTATAAAATAGTAGCAAGCAAGAGTTTGCCCTCAATTACTTACAATCAATAAAGGAAAAGCAAATTTAAAACATGATATTTGAAAGCAATTGTTGACTCTTCGTGGTGGTCCAATTATTGTTTTTATCAGATTTATGAATCCAATTTAATGAGAGAGGAAGCTGCTGCTGACGCAAGGGATTTATTTCCTGGAAGATGGCACCAGAGGAAAACTTTTCGTTGTTTTATGTAATTATGCCACTGAATTTAAATGCTAGAGAAAAAAGACCAGCTACTGCAGACTTGCCCAAGAGACAAGGAAGAATGTCTAATGCATTTCCTTGCATTCTAAAATTCACCAGACTGTTTTGAAACTGAAGAGACGGCTACATGGCAGGGTAAAAAATATACTTTATGCATATTTTCACTTTGCCCGTCTCATCATAAAATTTAGAAACATACATGCCTTAAGAAAAGGAAACAGCTACTGCAGACTTGCCCAAGAAAAAAAGGAAGAATGTCTATTGCGTTTCCTTGCATTCTAAAATTCACCAGACTGTTTTGAAACTGAAGAGACGGCTTCATGGCAGGATAAAAAAATATACTTTATGCATATTTTCACTTTGTCTGTCTCATCATAAAATATAGAAACATACATGCCTTGAGAAAAGGAAGCAAGCAAAAGCCATGAATGCATATACAACATGTGCAGTGTATGGTGACAGTGTTCTCACTCACCGTGCGTGCATTTCATATATGAATTAACTTGTGTCATGATCCATGGAAACATACATGCCTTGAGAAAAGGAAGCATGCAAAAGCCATGAATGCATATACAACATGTGCAGTGTATGGTGACAGTGTTCTCACTCACCGTGCGTGCATTTCATATATGAATTAACTTGTGTCATGATCCATGGAAGAAAATGAATGAATGAATGAAGAATGACTACACCACTGCCACTACAAAAACGTCGACGACTACTACGACGACGACGATGATACTGATGATGATGACAACGAGAGAAGAAAAAGAGAGAAAAAAAATTCTTATTTATACGACGATCTGATCTCTTTTCTTGCGTGTATATGGGTAGCTGCAGCGTAGTGCCGGGCAAGCTTCTCTGGTAGCATCTAATGAGTTGATGGCGCCCCGAGATAACTTTCTTCTTGTCAACAAAAGATTCTTTTGAATTTCAACCAAAAATATTATTGCTCTAACTGTTCCAAAGGAACGTTGTCGAAATATTATTATTAAAGTATGAGCAAAAATATAATTTACTAGTCAATTTTGTTAGAATGTGTACCTGGCAAAAACATCAGCACAAACATTTTTCTGCTGTTTGTAAATTCAGCACAAAACTACCAGAAACTGCTACTTGCTTCCAGGTTTTTGACATTTTTATTTTAAATGTTGCGTGTAGCAAAACTGTCATTCATAAATATAGAACAATTCCACTCCCAAATTACGTAACGTGTGATTCAATCATTTTTGAGGGAAGGGCTTTGAACTTTGCTACGACAATGTCAAAAAATTATCACGGTAAATAACGAAATTAAGAAATACTATTTCAAAAAGTGCTGCTGCTGCTGTTATCAATTTTCTCGAGTTAACTCGGCTGCAGCAAATTTGATTTATATTTTCTCTTGAGATTAATGCAATTTATCCGAAACTTTCCCATCACCACAAAAAGTACAGTCATCGTTGTCCTCGTCATCATCACCGCCGCCACATCAAAAGCAGTCAACCAACCATAAAAACCGCACCTTTTTTTAGAAACTCTGCCGATCAAGAAGAAAAACGTTTAGTCAAGAAGAAGACGAAGAAAGCAGCGGGCGTAATGATTCGTAAAGAAGTGGACCGATAACAATATCATCACTATTCTCTCTGGTCAATGGTTTGCTTTTTCGTTGCGGTGTGTGACGGTAATGGTGACAAAGTCCATTGTTAGCTGTTAAGTATTTTTTCCGTCATTCATTAAAATCAAGTTACCCGAAGCTGCGGTGACTGCGTGTGTGAGTGAGTTTGTGATATGATTCGAAATTACTGAAGCGCAATGATTTGTTTTTCCTATTAGAGTTCCTACTCGCAGGACAATACAGCAACTGTTTCCATTGTAATGTGGAAAAGTCTGAAACGGTCTGATAATGTGTTGTTGTAATAATAGTAATATATAAGCTTGTCGTAAAAAGTACCGAACTAAAAGAAAACTACAAGTTACTATATGTTGAATGTATGTAACAATGAGCTGGGCTTGGGCTAGTTAAACTGTGTGATGTCGGGCAATGCCCTTTCATACAGATTTCTGTTGTGTAGACCACCAGAAACACTTTAACGTTAAAGTCTAATT
Source organism: Homidia socia (assembly GCA_036850745.1). Taxonomy (NCBI): domain Eukaryota; kingdom Metazoa; phylum Arthropoda; class Collembola; order Entomobryomorpha; family Entomobryidae; genus Homidia; species Homidia socia. The sequence goes on from JAANSP010000101.1 coordinate 12,254, forward strand.
AAAACTTTTTTTTAATTTCTGGGGTAACAATTACGTATGCAGCCAAGCTATAATTATAAAATATGCTAAGAATGACAATAATGTTTGAATTGCGTGTGGCACATGAGCTTTTATTTTTATTTTCCATAGTCAAACGGAATTTGTTTTGCCGACCAATATATATTTACATGGTGTGATTGATTTGATGAAAACAATGTGATTTCAACAATAACCACCGCGCGTAATCTGTCCTTCAGAGGCTTGCATCGACTTTTTGGGTATTTTGTAGTTGGTATTTAAGCATTTCATTGTACAGCATTTTATTACCACCAGCACACTGTCTGATGACTACACCTCTAAATAAACAAATAAATGAAAGCAGTTTCAGAGTTGCATCTACTTATTCTCCATGTGGAATACAATAAACCAGAATCATAAAAGGGGATCAAACGAAACTGTTCCATTTTCTACAAAACAATGATAAGAGAGCAACATGGCATGTTTCACAATTGTCATGTGTGACATGTAGATGAAACATATCGTGACACTAGCAGAAGCAAACCGCCGTCTAAACTGGCTGTCAAGATTCAAGTCAGTTTCCTTTTGTTGTAGTTGTTCTATGCTTAAGCTCCCTCGGTGGCTGCTGCTGTTGCCGTCGTCATGTCGGTGCTGAAGCTGAACATTTAGTTTGTTCATTCGTACACACCTTCATTCATTCGAAATTTATAATTTTATTGTCATAATCATGAGACATAAACATACTTTATCTCTGTTATGAATAAATGTGGTCTTATACTAAAATACGTACTTCTAATTTTTTTCTCTCTCCCTATCTGTATTTGACTCGCTCAAAATTGTGACAGATTGACTTGCAAGCAAAGATGCGCTAACCAGAATAACCCACTCCTACACTCCTTTACACTCGCAATGAGTTGTATATAATGTGGTATGCAATGTTGCTCAAATAAATTATTTTGAATAATATATTGATTTTACATTATATTTACAACGAGGTATTTCTGCCCACGTCAGTGCAATAATACAATATTATTCACACTTCATTGCCCAGATTATACTCTTAAGCATTGTACGTGCGTTATAAGAGGCTATTTTATTAAATGCCATGGAACAACAGCAGCAGAAGCAAAACAATATAATATCCGAGATAAAATTCTTTGAAAAGATGACAGCACATTTAGTAGCCGACCCTCATGAAATAACAATCTTCAAGTACAAATGTCCGAAATCAATCCTTTTATCTGTCATCCGCAATCCATTGTTTTCTCACAAACCTCACCTCCCACTACACCGCACAACACCGTCAGCAAGTCACCACTACCACCACCGTATCAACCGCATTCATATTTATTATAGCAGTATAAAACCGTATCGTTTTTTTCTTCACACCACGTAGAAAAAAGGCTGTTTTTTGACCATGCAATGTTTACTGGCCATGTTTTTGTTGGTGAAGATGATGATCGTGATTATGACGGTATCATGCGATACCTTTAATAGGATATCCCGTGAGGTCTCACCGGGCATATCAAAAGTATGTTTGCCTCTTATTTCATACATTCACACAAGAGCAGTCGTTGTTGTTGCTGTCGTGTTTGACTTTGCTTTTTTGTTTACACCATATTCCGTTTGAGCAACGTAGTTTCGTTCGTGCTATAATTGGAATGCAGATTAGATTCTACATCCTTCAGTATTTCCAGTATGTTATATCCGTTATTGGCGTGTCACAATAAAAATAATAATAACAGCAGCAGCAGCACTGGCACAAAAAATAATACAATGGACCTGTCTGGTAATATCGTCTAAGAACACACTTGGAATTCAATCGGCATTTAGAAAAATAGGAAGTATTTATTGAATATGCTTGCTTCTGTTATAATTGCTGGCTGACTGGAGTAACCAAAAGACCACGGACGATAAATAAAAATATCATCAACAAACAACACTATTGTTATTATTATTATTATTATTTATGCTTTCTTTACCACCATGTAAATTCATCATTGCATCTAAATCGTTGTGTGTTTATTTCACGTGAATATTTTCCATGCTTTCTATGAAACCACATGTCCTGTTCTTCTGCAAGAATCACAGTTGAGAGCACAAGTACAACGCGTTGTTTTCCGAATGAGTGAATTAATTGTGGAAAAAGTGATTGACAGGCAGATGATTTTTCTCTCTGAAAAAATGATTGGAATGAATAATAACAACTATTTGTGAGGTTTATCGAGTTGACGCCACAATCCATGGCTACAAAAGAAAATAATATATATATAATAATAATGAATGCACGCTCATCATCACAACAAAAGCGATTTTTCCTGGTTTACAAAAAGTACATGTATCTAGGCGTTTCAATGCAAATGTAAGACCGTAAAATGATTTTTTTGTATTGCCTTCAAGCATCTCTTTCTTTTTGAATTATTTGAAACAAATGCTGGCTTCAAACATCACACGACTTCCAGGAAAGAGAACATTGGTTACCAATTAGGTTCCTGCACGACCCTACTAATTAGCTCATCTACTTAAAAATGTCCATTCCAGTTGAAGACTTACTTTATCCACTGAATTACGGGGTTAGACTAGCGGAAGCATTGCAGTTGAGTTGATGAGTTTTAAAATAAAAAACAACAGCAGTGGTGAGCGAGAGAGAGGAAAAATGAGAAAATATTATGAAGTTATGATGTAAACTGTCAGAAAGATATTATTGGGAGATCACGATATCCTGACAAGATGGAAGTACCTAATTGTACGTATATTTACAACACATCAAATCGGGAGAGGAAGATAGACAGAACAGGTAACCTAAACTTGTTGACTTCTGCTGCTGTTATTGCTGCTGATGTTGATCTACTTTTAATATAATATTCCCCCAAGTAAAAAAACTTGGATGTGGAGCCTTTTTTTCGTATTTTCATCAGCCAACACAGAAACATGTTCTTATTATGATGAAGTTGGAGATGATGATATTATCATGTTGTCTCTTCTTTCTACTTGTGCCGTCAGGAAAAAAATAAGGTGAACAAAACACTAATACGTCTCAAATGAGAAAAAATGATACCCTTCTAATTACTAAGCATCCAACAAATTTCTCAGTTTTTCATTCTTTTCTCAATTTAATATGTATCAATCAAACCAGCTCGTGATCGTTGTGAGGTTTTCTACGGATTGGAAATATTTTTCTGAAGAGAATTATTAACGTTTTTATTATCTTGACATATTGGAGTTTAATTATGCATTATGATGATAAAAGTAGTCAACTACTGTATTTTGAAATTGTGTCTGGCTTTGAAACAAAATGTTTTATTTTTTCCAATTTTACTCGATTTGTTTGAAGTTGCTTGCTCGAAGCATCATTCGCAGTTCTTGGAACCTGAATTGGCAAAAATATAAACGAGTGAGCAATAAAGTAATATCAAAAGTATTTTTCGGAGATATCACTTTTCTTTCGAAGAATGTCTCTAAAAATATTTATTAAGTATATTTTATATAGGTAAGTATTTTTACGTCTATTTGCCATGGCAAGAAATATGCAATTAATCATCGCCGATAAAAAATCGCCTTCGTGTATAAAAATGCTTGCATGCAGGCATGTACACGTTAACCCCTACAAAATACTTTAATTTGACCGATGAAATAGCAAGACGAGGAGAAATCTAGCCTTCATCTCGCACATAATTGGAATTACAGAAACATCAACCACAGCAGCAGCCACCGTCGCTTAAATTACTGACATTTATGTAAGTAATAATAATCGCCCACTTTTCAACTCTGAGCCAGTTGTTTAAAAAATTGGTTTATAATAACTCAATTCATAAAGCTGCCTTCTTGGAAGAATGTAGCAACAAAAAAGCAACAACAACAAACAACTTGGGTTCATGATAAAAACGTTCCGATTGCAGTGTAATGGCAATGCTTTGGTAACATAATAAAAAAGTGGGAATCTGGCAGGTCCATCAAGACCTCAAAATGGTATATAATACATCGGCACATGTGCTTATATACTGCATATAATGGCAGGTCTGTTCTATAGAATGTTAAACGTTGGAAAGGAAAAACGCAAGGTAAAAAAAGATATAAAAATTGGGAAAATTAGACTTTGCGTGAAATGTAATTAGTACCTTTCAATTTGACGAGAGGATTAGGAAACGAAACAACTCACACAGGCAAAATAGGTAGATATTTATTAGTACAACTCCAACAATCCCACATGAATCTAAATTGATTGTTAAAGCGGTTTAGAAAAAGTCGCTGATAAATGCAAAGACTGGAAAAAACAACAGATTAAAAAAATGGTATGCATTGCTTTTAAATTATTCGGCAGAGGTATTTTCCAATTCTTCATAAAAGACATGCGCTGCAAAAATATACGAAACTACGTGTTTTGGTTTAGGTCGGACTGGATTTAAATAAGTTTTTTTAAAATAAAAACAAAAGCCAGACGTACGGACAAATTTACAAACTTACCTAGAATGGAAAAAACAAAGACTTGAACAAATGCTTACATCAGTAGAGAATATCTTAAATCTTACACTTTTATACTTATAAATCATAAGAAAAAAATTGAAACACGAAATGGTTTTGTAAAAAGCTGATACAGAAATTATTTTTCATCTTTCACCCTAAACTTGAGCATGTAACATAAAGGAAAACTATTCCATTCATATTATGTTACACAATAAACCAGTACTTTTTTATCAAGAGTTGACGAGGGTTTACATGAGCAAATGTTGTGAAGTTGAGAAAGTCGGAACCAAAAAATTGTACCGTGTTTTGTTTTTCTTTCCTTTTTTTGTATATTAACCTGGCTTATATAATAAGAAGCACAAACAAGAACAAGTGGAGTTATTGTATTGCTCTTATATAAAGCGTAAATAGCTTAGGTATGTGGCAACGTCTCTCTCCCTCTAATCATATCGATACACCAATGGAAGCTGACACGCGAAAAAACAGTCATCATTTATTTCATTTTTCTCTCTTTAGTTCTCGCCTGCTTTAGTTTATCATTTCACAAGCGTTTCAGTGTACTTATTTCAATCCAATACCTCCTTGTTTATTCTTGAATGATGATAATAATTTTTGCCCGCCTCATGTACTATGTTGTGTAATAATGGAACAAAGATATTGTTTTACTCACCCAAAAACCAGGTAGCACAGTTGAAGGGTGTCTAGTCATCTAAAAAGTTAAAAAAAGTAAAAAAAAACTAATAATAATTGAAAAACAAAACGGGAAGTTGAGGCATTAGTGTCGTCTGATGAGTAGCATAAAACAAAATTATTGCATTTATTTAAAAAAAAATTGTGAATATGATCACTTCAGTAATTGGTTTTTTATTTATGAGTAAGTAAGATGCTACAAGTGATAATGGATTTTTTTTTGAAAAATTAAGCAATTTTTTCAAATTTTATTTTTAATGTGCAATAAATATAATGTTTTGCAAAAAACAACATGAAAATGTACTCTACTTTTGTTTCTTCTTTTTTTTAAAAAACAAAACAGCTTATAAATACTGTGACCAAAGTTGGTACATTTGCAGGTGTCAATTTTGAGTAAGATAAAACTTTAAAGCAATAAATATGCAAATATGTTTGTTTGTTCGTGTAATTATGTTTCAAAAAGCGATTGACAGGATAATAAAAATCAATAATAATAATAATAATAATAAGCCATAAAATAAAATGGGATGACTGTTAGCTAAAATAAATATGCAATTCATTATTGTGTGGTAAAAGAGATAACCCGATATGTTTTGCACATTGACACAAGTCAATACTTTGCTCGCATCCTGGCAGGTGAAGATAAAGAAACTTGTTGGATTTACGTCTGGACAGGACATTACTTTACGTTGTCTTATTACCATTCTCATTATTATCTCCCTGGCGTGTCTCTCTGTAATTTCCATATGTCGGGTCTTCAGTCGCACTACCAGTGTCTCCGACTTTGCAACTTTTTTTTCTTTTTCATGTTATGAGATATGATAGCAAATAATTATGAGGCATTTTATCATCGTCATCATGCTTGTGTATATTCTGACTGTATACATGTATTATAATTACATATGCTGTAATGAAATGTAACGTAATGCTTGTATCCAGATAGAAGAGTGTAATAAGTATGCTGATTCGTCAAAGGTGTGGTGTCATGTGTGTGATATTTTTTTAAAGAGTGGAAAAAAGAAGTTAAACTACTGGTACGATTGCTAATAATGCTATACTCAGACCTAAGTCAAGTTGCTACTTCTCTTCCACCGCCACCACTGTTATTGCGACGAGTGCACTCATGAAGAACAAGTAAGGAGATAATGAAAGTGTAGAAAACCTTTCCGTCTTTTCACACGTCATAAATCTTCATAAGTCATCTCAAGTCAATTTAATGTGTTTCTAATACTATGTTGTTACAAGTAGAAAAAAGGGTGGAAAGAAAACAGAAAGGAGTTGCTTACACATGTATCACTCTCTACGAAGTACATATTATGAACACACATGTATATATTTCTAGAAACTATAATGTATTTGTTCTTCCTCCGCCGCGCCGACAACTCATCCGACAACAAGCAAAAGCATCTTATTTTATATAGTGAGGTTGTACTACGGTGGTGTGTGTTGTTGCCTGTATAAGTAAAGGTGCACAAATGCACGTAGAGTAAAGTACAGTGCTGATGTAATAGTGAAATGAAATGATGATACAATGGCGGCATACCTGACTATAACCCTGATAATATGCATGTTCTTCTAACTCATTAACATTTTGTAGAAACAGCATCATCGCATCGTAACATCAATAAGAGTGGAAGAACTTCTTGTGACTTGTAAAAGAAGGATGGATGGTTGAATGATGATTTTTAAGGGTGATAATAGTGCTCATGACGAAAATGACGCTTCTTGTTGTAAAAAGATAAAAGAAAAGTGGAGATAATGATTGTTCTAAAGTTTTCCGCACAGCAATTAGCGAACTGCGGTTATCCGCTTTTCTTCTTCTTTTTTTCTCTCTCTATTTTTTACGAATGGCTTAATAATTACAAAAGCAACTGGCTTTTGCACAATTACAATACCCGTATCCTATCTTGGTTTTTGCACGAGATTAAGCAAATACCTATAGCTGCTAACATGAGGAAAACAGCACCCAAGATAGATAAAAAGAAAGAGAGATAAAATCGGAGTGAATTTGTTGGGCTTTTCGAAAGTTGAATGCCAAACTAGATACATGTAAATTTTTCTATCTAGTTGAAACTAAAAAAAAAGATTTTTTTGTACTTTGTCAGATTTATTTAGTAGAGATTACCGAGTATATACAACAGCAACGTGGTTAAAAGAGAATTAGAGGAATATCAAGGGTCGATGAGAAATGGCTTGCTTCTCTAATTATGCTCAACACACCCACACACGTTGTTTTACCAAGCCTATGCACGTACTATAGGACTAAATTAAATTTAAATTAAAGCACTAAATGTTAACAAAAAATGTATATATTGCATAAATATAATAAGAATAGTAAGGTATATATCATAATAACATTATATTTATTTAAGAAAATCTGATGAAGCAACCATATTAAAAAAATGAAGGTAAAGGATTTTCTTTTAATTAGATCATCTCGTCTCTGTGTGAACTCATCTGTTCTAACAAAATGCATATTATAAATCATTAACATTGTTTATTATTTGCTCATGACATGGCATGACTTTCCACCTGTCGAACATTTAACAAAATAATAATAATGCAAATTAAAAATCAAGATGGTAAGAACATGCTCATATATTTCCCTCTGCCTGTACACAGCTCCACATCTCCCTTTTACTGTTTTACATTTCTACACATCAATTTGCATCTTAAATGGATTCACTTTCATGAATATCATCATGTGATCTGATGATGATGATGAGCAACTGTAAATACCTACATGTACAAAAAAAATATTTTGTGATGATAGTTTCAACGTAGTTATTAAGCAAATATATTTTGACTGACATTTATTTCTAGATTCTTTATTGTGCTGTAATTATTTATTATTATTTACTTATTGCTTTCCTGACGCATAGAAGGCTGTCATTGTTTCTGTCACGCTACATTTTTTGAGCTATATATTTCAAAACCTCAAAAGAAAAATAAATTTGTGAGTATGCGTATAAATTTCTAACAGCCAATTTTGTTGTTTTCCATCATGTCGAAATTATTTTCTGTTGAAGCTATTAGTTTTGGCAAATAAATATTTTGCAGCATAGATGCTCATCATGCTGGTAATCATCAAGTCATCATTTCCTTGCTTCTTTTATAGACATTACTAAAAGAAAAATAAATTTTTGTGCATGCGTATAAATTTCTAACAGCCAATTTTGTTGTTTTCCATCATGTCGAAATTATTTTCTGTTGAAGCTATTAGTTTTGGCAAATAAATATTTTGCAGCATAGATGCTCATCATGTTGGTAATCATCAAGTCATCATTTCCATGCTTCTTTTATAGACATTACTAATGCCTGAAAATTTAAACATGCTTCCTGAGCAAATGCCAAAAAAGAAGGAGAAAATTTTAGTTTTAGTTGACGTGTACAAATGTATGTAAATTGACAGCTAAGCAATTCGCCTTTTTATAATCAAAAAAGAAAAGGAACGGGAGAGCGTTGAACAAGTAGCTTCGCTATGTTTACCTATCTATTCGATATATATATATTTTCCATGTTTATCCTTCAACCCTTTTAATATTATGGAATAATCAAAGTGACAGCAAAAGAGCAGTTTAATATTTTTTCCTGTTTGCTCAAAATGAGGTATGTGCACTCATTAATGCATTGCATACGTATCGCCTTTATTCTTATCTTAGAAGCCTGCTTCTGAAAGTGACAGCAAAAGAGCAGTTTAATATTTTTTCCTGTTTGCTCAAAATGAGGTATGTGCACTCATTAATGCATTGCATACGTATCGCCTTTATTCTTATCTTTTAGAAGCCTGCTTCTGTTTGAATTAATTTAATTTAATGGACCATGGTTCTCATGAAAAAATACTCACCTTCCAGGGTGCCATCTTTCAACTGAGCATCTATTAGGCGATAATTAACGAACACTTTGAATCCTCATGCATGTTTTTAGCGCTTTACTTGATACAAAAAAAAACACAAGCATGAGAGTGACACAACAATCATCCAATCCGTACCTATAAATTTTTTTAAACCTTTTTTCCATCTCCAAGAGCAGTGTTGCATGTATGTAGCTTTGTCTTTTTTATTTCACTCGAATCAAGGCAAGTTAATGTGAAATTAGCGAAATGTATTGTTAGTTACATTCACAGAAAAGACGGCAACAACAACGGATGAATTCTATCGCATTGCATGTAACGAAAAATAGGTGCAAAATCCGTATGCAGCTTTATTAAGCTATATATATTCCATCTCTCTAGGTCTGTTTTTAATGATACCTTAATTAACTCAATTTAATTGAGCAGAAAAGAAGTTGCCAGATAGGCAGAGAAAAGAACGGTGCGTCACTAGTCACTGTTAATTACTCCGTTTTCAAGAACACACATCATGAATCATGAGAACGCTAAATAATGATGGGAAGTCGCCACTTTTATTCACTTCTGTTCAAAAAATTATCACGTTATTTCTTCGTACATGATGATGAATTTGGCTTTTGTTGACTAACTGAGTGAGTATCCTTACGGTTATTATTATTGTTATTATTATTATTACCTGAATGGCCAGTGACATGCATGTTCACAGTTTATACTAACTTGAGGAGTGCATGTGTACAATGTTTAAATTGCGAGCAACGTTTTTTGGTAAACTTACCAAAGTTTGTAACTACTATTTGATCACATTATTTATTTATTATCATCACATTATCATCATTATACTTATTATAACCCTTTTCTACCATTATGCGCAATAATGTTAATGATTTGATGATGATGATGATGAACTTGGCTGTACGAGAGAAACCGCCAAGCGGGACAACAATGTATGTTAAGAGTAGACTATTATGTGGCCATTCCACACAACAATTTATTTGCGGCCAATTTTCGCATGCCAAAATAATCAGTGGGGACATTTGCTCTTTTTTGAGAGTTACTTAATTACTCAAAAGTTTTCACGAAAGGAAAAAAATGGTAACGTTTTTTTCTGCCTCTCTCTCTCTCTCTCTCTCTCTCTCTCTCTCTTCTCTACATGACGATGTTCTCATCTCAAGTGCGTATTATTATATTTAATTATTAAGCAAGCATATGGCAAGAGACCCGTTTTTCTCATTTACATTATATATATGTGTGTGTGTGCATATATCTTTTGTGTAAACTGGTCACCACCACACCACCACCAATTCAATGGCTGTAATGACGTTATTGTGAGAAAAGAAAGAGTGCAGAAATATTTGAGAGCTTAATTATCCCATTAATGGGGATATCCTTATAAAATGAAATAGAATTTTCGCATATTTTTCATTAGTGAATGATGATGATATAGGTGGAGGGTAGGTATACATTCTTAACAATCATAATATTAATTCCTGAGTACGGTTCCCCCATATGAAAATTTGTGTTGAGGAATCCCTATTAAAGTGGCAAGTGCATGATGGTGATGATAATAATGAAAGGAAGAAAGGAGCATTTAGGCATTTAGTATACAATGTTTTTTAGTAGACGAGAATACACGTAAACGAGGAGATGAGCGACAGAAGAGAAGGTTAGGGAACAGATGCATGCCATTCCTTCCTATTCAACATAAAATGTTCATTTAGGTGAGACGTATGCACAACATAAAATAGAAACATTTTGTGTGAGTGTGCTGTTGAGAAGACAAGAACAGTAGTAGTCAGTTAGTGTGATTTTGTTATTCGCTCATTAATGCTAGCCACAATGGACCATTTAAAAAATTTAGCTGTCAATTATAAAAGCTTGCACGCAAACCATTTTCAGTGCGTCTCTCTCTCTCCACTGCTCTCGCTTTGACGAACTTTTTTTTTCTTCTGCCAACAACTGAGAATGATAATTGTATCTCGTTTTCCTGTTTTTAATTTAACTCTCGCGGAGGTTTTCATAAAAGTGGGCTAGCTCTTTTTTAACAGCCGTCGATGATCCTGCTGCTGCTTGCAAATAATGAAATGAGTGAAAGAGACCTTCACCGCAGGTGGGAACATAGAGATACTGCTTGGGGTTCCACTCTCTCTATCTCTCTGTAACTCTTTTCCTCTGTGAACCGTATATTATTCATCAAACATTATTACTTACACCACCACCAAAAACGAAAAAATGTACAAACGCGAATGGTCGGCGGCGTGCACTAAAATATTTTTTTTTGTTTTTCAAAAAATAATCATTTCTAATTGCTATTACTCATTATTAGTAGACAAAGACGACGACGGATGGATTTCAACAAAAGGGAGAATGAGAGAGGAGCCAGGCAGGATGCTTTTAATCAAATATGCAAAAATGTTATTAATTCTCCCAATTTACTGTTGCATTCCAGTAGAATGATCAACAAAACTGTGCGATGCTTTTATTTTTTCCTCATGACATTTCCTTGTAAAAATAAATTGAGTAAAATCGTTTCTGCACTCTATCCGTTTTAAACCTTGCCTTGACGGGGTGCATATAAAAAGTATATTACACAGTCTATTTTTTTTAAAAAAAAAAAGCCAACGACAATTTTACGAACCACCGCTACTCACAGAGCCAGAAACAGTGAAATTAACGAGTTAAGTCGGGCACAACATGTGCCTTGTATTAGTATAGAGGCGCCGTCCTCATTGCAGGCTTAATTTCATGGATTGATGGAAATACAAATAGATTTGTATGTGATGGATGAAATAAGAACAGATATTTATTTTATTACTTTGTGACGTTGACATGGTGGTGTTGTCATCGTGGTTCAATCCTGTTCCAAATCCCAGTTGGCATGGGAAACAAGTCGAAAATATAATAATAAGGTTTATTAAGACGTTTTCTAAAACGACAGCAACCTGGAACAGCATAGAACATGTCCAACGTCCAGTCTAAAAATAGAGTTATAGCAAGTCCCAAACAGTTAAAATCGACAATTAATGCTGTTTGTTTGCATGCTGATTATGCTATGAATTGTAGAGAAAAAAATGCTTTACAATTTTTTTTTAATTCATTTCAATTCAGCAACAAAAATGAATTGTTGCTGCTGTCAAAATCAAAATGAAGATGTTAAAATCAGATAAATAAATGCACACAGATAGATACATTTATACTGTATCAGCTTAATTGATTCGTCATCGTCTTGCCAAAGATTAGTTATCAGTCAATAGCAATCAGGCATCATCATTATCATCAGGGAAAAGAAGTGCCAGCAATCAGTAATTTTCAATTGGGTGTTATTAAGCTATTATTTATTATTATCATGCATTTTTGTAGAGTTTCATCCACTCCGTTCTGCTCTTTTGTATGGTAAACACGTATTTATTAATGCTTCATTCATCCTTCAATATGAATTAATTTTCAATCAACTATTAGTTTGATTAAAAAAAGTCAAGATGCACGAGCATCATTTTTTTATTCTCGTGACATGAAACGCTTATAACATTTTTTTGCTAAATCATTCTCAGATGGTGAATACATGCATTTATCGCGCTGTATTTATGTCGTATGCTCCAAATAAATATCACGCCTTTTCCTTATTATTACGACATGATATAATAATATCCAAATGCATTTGTACTATAATACACAAGAATTAGAGAATATGTTGAGAGATGATGAGAGATTAGATGAGATTGACGTTGGGAACAAAACCACTGCCTGAATGAACCATATACGTGAAAATGACAGGTGTGCATGCTGTGATATAACCATCGATCAAAAAAGCCCGTATGGAAAATTTGAAAGCAAAGATCATTGCCATGAACATGGCCGGTAATGCACTTTACTACTGCTTCTTTCCTGCTAAATAGCAAGCAAAGAAAATGTTTTACTGTTATTATGATTTGAACAGATAATAGCAGCACATTAACTCCCACTTATTTTTTTTACCGGCGCAGACTAACAAAATAGTAACTTTCTGTCTATCCAAAAAATGCGCCTTTGTTCGTGAAACATTTATAGTTGGATGCATACTTTTTTGTAGGCAGACCTAGAGCCAAACTATTATTATTACTATTATTTGTGTGCCAGTGGCAGGGATTGGAGGAAAAGAGCAACACGAAAGGAGAAGGTTTTTTGATGAAGACGTTTAGTTTGATCTCTAAATTACGCTGGTGCAATCAAATTGACCCTTGGGAATAATACCACGTTAATTTCTAATGTTCGTGGCAAGACACGCTTGTAAATATAAACGTTGTATAAAAACGGCACAATTCACATGTACATTGTGTGTGGATGAATGCATGAGCATTTACGTTTTTGATTGCACGAGGTTGTAAAATGCTGTTTGGTGTTGAGGATGATTTTAATCCTGGCTATGATTAAGACTTCATTTTAGATTCGGATGTGAGCTGTTTGTTAGGACATCACAATAGCAGAAGCGGATGCTTGGAATAAAACTGCAATTAAGTGCGTGAATCATTAAATAAAATGAGCAATAAAAATATTTTTTTAAACTCACTTTCCCTGAAATTCAGTTGGCAGTTATTGGGTTAATTTTAAATATTAATAGATTGATGGTTTTAAAAAGTAGCATGTCACCAATAATGAGTTTCGTATAAATGCCAGTATTATGCAACACATGGGCACAAAAATATAATTTTTATTCAAACTGAAATTTCATTGCAATAAAGATGCATTTATTTGATAGTGTACACGCATATTTATATTATTTTTGAGGCTCCCTTTGCCAGAATTTTTGGAGTCTACAGGTAGTTACAATTGGACCCTTAAATGAAAAGAAGCTGATATTTGGTATTATTCATATAATCGTATAAATGCCTCTTACTTTAATCTCTTTTAAATGAGATCTATCTGCCACCATCACCACCATTACCATCACGCCGTTTACCGTTCACCATGGTCGTCCGCCTTACCTTGCCTCAACTAACCACCAATGCGTATTTTCTTTTTTTTCACTAGAATATTTCCCAGTCGTTATCAACTCATAAAACATGGTAACTATTACAAACTACCAGTACTAATATAGAAGGCGGACGGACGACGTACAACAATGCTGAGGAGAAACAACAGAAAAAAACACATAGCAAAGGGAAAAATAATATATACCTATGTACACAATATGATATGAAATGATTAGGATAAAGTGGAAAATGAAAAAAAATGGTGAAAAACGACAGAATGGAGCATGTTTAAGCGTCATTTGGTTTTTTAAAAAGCGGACAACCGTCTGCTGATAGGGTTATTTTTTCCTTCTTCGTCTTCGTCATGCCAGCGGTATTTGTTGCGTGACAACTTTCTATACGTATATATATTTAAACATATTTGTTTCTACAGCTTTGTATATATATATGAAAAAATCTAATATAATCTGCCCATTTGCCACGTTAATTTTTGAATTTGTTTCTTTTCTTACAACATATGTGGCTGGCAGCTATTGGAAACCAACAATTTGCTTCAATTGAGCACACAATAAATATAATCGCTGCTGTTGTTGTGTTGTTACCGTGAACGCTATTAGGTTTTCTGTTGTTGTTGTTGTTAAAAAATATTATTATGTGGCAAAAAGTATCCTTTATTGCTAACTCTATTACCTATTACCAAGTAATAATGGACACTTGGTTTGCATGTATTGCACACACTTGCTAAATTCGCAAGTTATGTTCTTCTCCATTTCATTAAAATGCCGACGCGTCCAAAGAAGAAAAAACGGAAGATGCATGAGAGTTGGGTGAAAATCCGACAAATAGCGTAAAAATGAGCCTGCAATTTTTTTCATACATACACACACACGCTTGTTCCTTCACGTACACAATTTATTTTGTGTAATAATTTCCTTAGAAACGTTCACGGTGGTGGTGGTGGCGGTTGGTGGTTCTTTCTTTATGTAATGGCTTTAAATTACACTAATAACTCGTGTTACAAACTGGAAGAACGATATGATTTTCTGTTTAAAAATTGAAATGTTTGCAATAATGTTTATTGAGCATTTTTTCCGTTTAGCATTCCGACCATGTCGGCATTATTTATCTAATGTCATTATAGAAGAATTACATAACAAGTTCATTTTTCCACTGTTCAAATGGACAGTAACGACGAGAGTATTAGCTAGGTGTTAAAAATCCAGGGAGAAAGAACAGTCAACATAATCAGTCAGTGTCATTTGGGAAAGAAACATGATTGCTAATAATCAGGTTTCAAGAAAATTTCTAGTTGTGCATGACTCATCATTATTATCATCACCGTCATAATCACCGCCAGTCACCTCACAACAAGAGCCAACAGAAAACAAAACAATGAGCTCTGTCTCCGTCAATGTTGCTTTTTTATCGGCAAGGAACGGATGTAAAGTTGTCAGTGTAATAGATGTAATGATGATGATATACTTCTTGGACACATGTGTGGTAAACAGTAGAAAAGGCATCAGATGCTCGTTTACAACGTTTATCGCCTCACACCTCCGTCCGTCTGTTCATCAAGTTGACGTTTTGAAAAATATATATTTAAAAGCAACGACAAGTTTGTTCATTTGATCTCTTTGAAATCAATCCAGATGATCTTTCTTTTTATAAAATAAATAAATGACTGCCTATAAAATAGTAAAAATGTAAGTGGCTAGATAGGCAAAAAGTATGTATGTATAACTGATTGGATAAGGCAATTGTGCTCCCATGCCGAGTTTACTACAATTGTCGCACCAAAGAACGTAGCAGGTGACAAATGGTTAATTTGACAAGAAACCGTGAGAAAATCTTGCTCACCTGCTCATTATAATTTGGCAGGTCATAAAGTCAGTGAACAATCAAACCAAATGAGACTTCTTACTACTTTTGAAAAAAATATATATTTTATGAGAAAATTGCCTTTTTTACGCCTTAAATCCTCATTTTCTTACTCCTCCTATCTCCTCCAATACCTCCATCATCATACGGCAATAATAAATTGCACAACTATCTTTACAAAACATTTTTACAAAAATATATTTTGACCATTTAATGAGCATCTGAGTGCTTTTAAAAATTGCTATTAAAGCATGTGCTCAGATTATTAGTAAACGTACGCATTATAAAATGTCTTGATAATAGGAACTAAAAGAGATGTCTTTGATGATACATTATGACATCTGAGTGCTTTTAAAAATTGCTATTAAAGCATGTGCTCAGATTATTAGTAAACGTACGCATTATAAAATGTCTTGATAATAGGAACTAAGAGAGATGTCTTTGATGATACAATATGCATGTACATATATATATCCCAATATAGGTATTTACATTTTTAATGAAACTGAGAACCTTTGTAAAAGTAATTTTCACTTACTTACAGGTTTCAAATGTTCCTGATAGTAGACTATAAAGGTTTCCCCATTATTTTCGTGTTAAGGTTACATTTGCTTTAATAAAAGAAATGGCAATGTAATAATGAAATCCCTCTAATGATCCTTCCTTGTTTTTTGTAATAAGCACATTATACTCATTATCTCATCAGTTTCAACAAAGTTATTATAAAGTAAATACACATACATACACACACAGCGTCTCTGATTAAGATAACAAGCGTTCAAGTGTGTTTGGTGAGATGATGACCAGTCTGTTAATCTCCTTAATTCATCGGGCTATTAACGGTGTTCCTATTAAAACTAGTAATATGTAGTTAGTAAATTTTTTTGTAGCAGCATTTTAATAAAAGCAGTATTCATCCAACTCCACTTTCAAAAACATGCACAAAGCAGAGCATAAAATTCTTTTCAACAATGAGAAATTAACGGTGTTCCTATTAAAACTAATAATATGTAGTTAGTAATTTTTTGTAGCAGCATTTTAATAAA
This sequence comes from Homidia socia, assembly GCA_036850745.1. Taxonomy (NCBI): domain Eukaryota; kingdom Metazoa; phylum Arthropoda; class Collembola; order Entomobryomorpha; family Entomobryidae; genus Homidia; species Homidia socia. Next base: position 29,125 of record JAANSP010000101.1, read on the forward strand.
AGCAGTATTGATCCAACTCCACTTTCAAAAACAAGCTTAAAGCAGAGCATAAAATTTTTTTTAACAATGAGAGATAGAGATACAAAAAATATAACTTTTTTTATTAGTACACTTGTCGTTTTGCTCATGATAAGATACAATTTAGACGAAATAAAAGTTTTAAAAATCGTTTCAAGCCATGAAATCGACAAGAGACTTGGGGTGAATGTGATGATAATTGATCCTGACAGCTTTGAATTCCCACAATAAATAATATAAAGCAAATCTTTCAAGATTTTCATTATTCATTCATCATCCAAGTGCGCTCATTTTTAACGTCATATAAAAAAGCATTATGTACACAATATCTTCTTAATAGACACGGCCAATATTAATAATAATAATAATATGTGATATGTGTATGAGCTTACGGTCAGTAACTCCGGTTGCCTTGNAATAATAATAATATGTGATATGTGTATGAGCTTACGGTCAGTAACTCCGGTTGCCTTGCATAACATGAAAAGGAGAATCGTTAGCTTTTTTCCTAATGATGATTGTGGCTAGCGATTAATCTATCGATATGATAGCAATAGATGTCAGTGATACTTGTGAGACGTGATGCGATGGATACATTTATCCATCTCCAATATTGATTTCATAATAATAGTAGAAGTAAGTCAGATATACATTTGTCATGTTTATATGAACAGTGTGTGCTTATTTGGATATAATATAATTTAACAGATTCATCGTTTTCATATTCAATATCGCTATAGCACAGCGGTCTTTAGTCACGGTTCATCATCCTCAAGCAGCAGCATGGTAATAAAATATATTTTTCCAATGCATTAATTAAGCTCAACCAATGAATTTTAAAGGGTGTACCGCACAGTCACACCAGTACATACAAATAACAGCGGGGAAAACATTTTTATAATGTACCGAGTGAAAGACGGGTTTAAAAAATCATCTGGAATGGTGTGCTGGGATGTATTTATTTATTCACTGCTCTGTTGTATGTGTGCATAATTGTAATCGTCCCGTTCCGTATTTTATGTGATCTTGACATGATACCCAAAATTGACACGTTGCATCATCATCATTATCATCATCAATTTCGAGTTATTTTTTTCATTGGAGCTAAGGTATGCACGCATCTATTCAGCTTCAGTAGTGGAAACCACCTTTGAAATGACATCATGGAGACGGCGATGCGGTTGTAAATTTCTCTTTGAAAATATTTTATGACAAAAAAAGAACTCATTGAAATTGCCTACCTCCCTATATGCTTAAACATTTTAAATGAGATAACTGTGCAATGAACAGAGTAATAAAAAATATGTACAAGAATAAAATGCCTAGGCACTTCTCCATCCCAAACCATTAGCACAAACTTCACAACAATGCTTCTCGTAATTGTGAAAAGAATATTTTTTTAAATGTAACCAATTCATAATTGTTATTAATAGAATGAGAAAGGAGAGAAAAGTGTTCTTTCATACACTCCAATGGGCTGAAAGTATAGGACGCCACACAAGGACCAACCAAGACCGTTTTTTGCCATGTACCCTCCAAACACAAAATGTAGAGTTGAGAAAGAGTATATCTATAACAATGAAAAGAAAGAAATAATAAACTATAATATTAACATTTATTCCATGTAAGTTAGTACGCTAAAATATTATTAAGTGTCCAGCAGCAAGGGAGAAGTTTAACAATGAAAACACCGCAATTGAATAATGGAAAGGTGTTTATTTACAAAGAGATTTTTTATCATGATGATGATGATGAAGAAGATGAATAATAGAATGAAAGCATTATTGGATGATGAGGCAACGTATTATTGTCGGTAGTATAGCGATAGTCGTGATGCTGCTGCAGCTGCATACTTGTGCATCATCAACAACACAAGTCATGACGATGTCCCTTTGGATATTATTATGGTTTTGTGTACTCACAAGCACAACGATGAGATGAGGATCATTCATTATTATCATTATTATTACGTTTTACTGCCATTTGTTGTATAACAAGTTGTATAAAAAAGGGTCGTCCCCTATTACTCACTTGGTAAAATAGCTAAAGGGTCCATCTTTCACAACACTCTAATGATAATAATAATATCAATTCATTACGAGTACAACTG
>JAANSP010000102.1:0-31232 GCA_036850745.1 Homidia socia
AAATTAAAAATGTTGGAAATGAGAAGTCTCAGGTTCTAAATGCTAAGTTGGTATTTATTTATACTAATAAAATGAAGAAAAATGTTCCAAGTTCAGCATGTAGTCCTGTTCACAAGTAGTTTTGAGCATTTTATTCCACTGTTACTACATAATTGCAAAATATTTTTTGTTTCAGATGTCTTTGACTTTTGTTGTTGAGTACGCTGTAGCCGTGCAAAAAGGCAGTATGAAGTTTCTCTTGTTTAAAGATTTGCTTTCATTGGTCAGTATAAAATCATAAAATCTTATTTTATTGAATAACAGCTCTGGTTGAATTTTTTTATCGGAGCACTGAACAGCTCTGGTATAAACAATTTTTTTAATTGGGGTAGTTTTTTGGGGTGGGTGGTGTAGTTAGGGGTAAGGGCACTCGCAGAAAGCTCGAGGGCAGCGCGGCAACAACTCACCGTTCGCAGTCCTTAAACCCGTACCTTGTAATAAGGCAATGGGTTACACTGACGAAGAGGGTTAATTTTAATATAAAACATGAATATTTATTAACATAATATAATAAATAGGCCTTTTAGAAATCATAAAAATATAATAATAATAAATATAATAATAATAATAATATGTATTTACGGATACGGATAATGGAGGGATGACAAGGAACTCCAGTTGAAGGGGAGGGATAACTTAGAGGAACTTCACAGACTTGACATGACGCACTTAACTAAAGGTGAACTTGGAATATCAGGAACGGGAATGACATCGACTGACTAAACTGACTGACTAAAAGCTGGTGGACATTCTCATCTGACTTGTTGACTTTGGCTTGTTGTTTGTTTCTTGACATGGTGCTTTTGGGTAAAGGAGATGTTGTCCGTAGTGACGTGGAACTACCACGTTACAATATGCGTATTCAATATGTTGCGGCACAAAAAACGTTGCCAGTCGGTGTTTTATCTGTTCTCTATCTATTACCTTAGTTGAAAAGTTTAGTACTGGTATAAAATCGGCGTGGGATTATTTCGAATTGTTGCAGTTGCAACTGAAGTAAATGTTGGCAGGGAATAATCACTTGCAATAAAATAATGTAATATGGGTGTTTTCATGCAAGCACGTGTAAACTTTGAAATCAGTTGTTCAAAAATTGACTTGATACTTTTTTGATTGATTTACAAAAATATTGTGTAAGGACTTTTGTATATTTTATGTATTTACTGTTTTTAGATTTCAGCTAGATTTAACTGCAATTTCATAAACCAGTTGTTATTTCCAATGTCCGTTTGAATCTGGTTGAAAATATGCAGTGTTATACATCACAAAAAATACGCAAAAACATATAAAACAGATTTCATTGAAAACTTCAGATTTGTGTTAAACTTTAATTACTTTAAGGTGTTCAAAAGATAGATAAGTATAAACTTTGAATATACTTTTGCAATATTTTCGACTCGGTTGTGCGCATAATCTAGAATTTTTGCTGTCATTTTCGTATGATAATACTATTTTACTATGTTATGATTTTTTCCTGTTTTTCCACACACTTTTTGTAACATTTCATTTACGTCTTTTCAATTCAAAAATCACATTGTGGTTTGTAACTTAGATTGTACGTGAATGAATGCTAGTTTATGTATTAATAAATTAAAAATAGTAATTTCCAATTAAAACTTTATTATGCATGTACATATGGTTTATTAAAAACAAATCTGTAAATAAAAAAGTTAAGTTAATATAAAGTAAAACTAATTTTTTTTATAGTTTTGAATGGTTCAGCATTTATTAAAATTTTAAAATCACATGAGAAATTTGTTGATTGATACTCCTTAATTACGGTGCTGTTTTTTGGTCATTTAATTCATCATCATAAATGCTTTTAGCGGAACTTTAGAAGCAAAAGGTGAGTTCTCTTGCCATTTGTATTCCCAATAATAATAACAGGAAACGTCTTATCATCGGTAAGTGAATTCAGTAGATTCATTGTGAGCATACACAGACAACAACAAGTAACAACAATGACAACCCTTGAAAACTTCATCATCCTTTGTACAAAAATTTAACTCCATAATTTGGAGAGAAAATTTTAAAAAACATCCAAAAATTTGCAGCTATTAGAATTTTGTCATTTACATGTTTGTGAAATGCACATTATTTAGTAAAATGGTTCACCGGAAATTTGCACACTTTTCATATTTTAATAAACTTGATTGTGAAAAAACAGGGTTATTGCTAAAGAAGTACTATGTTCATTCCGTACTGAATAAATATTGAATTGAATATTTAAAATGAACGAATTCTATTATACAAGGACGGGGGTTAATAAGCATCCATTATTAAAGATGAACAGATTGTGGCTTGGATTGATCATTCTATTTAATTACATAAACTATGATGTAAACTATGTTTAATTTACTAAGCATACAAGAAAGTACTTTGTAAATACTTCCAACACTTCATTTTTTAGATTATTTTGGTAGTATCATCTTGCAGTGAACTTTTAAATTTAGGGATCATCGCGATAAAAGCTGTGATCGTGGTTATTGTTTTAGTATTTTAGTACTAGCAGCAAAGAAAGATAATCAAAATGGAATGAAACTAGTTGACTTGAATGTATTCCACGCGAATATTCTACTTTTTTGCACCATATCCCAATTTTGCTGCTGGTGTATCGGAATGGGTATGTTTGCATGGTAAATTTGTTTGCATTTCAAATGTCAGTGTTTGGTTTCGTGTTGGGTGGGAGAAGACGTAACTCCATTATGGCTTCTAAAAAATATGTAGGCTCCTGCGTTTTTACTGCTCATATTTAGTTTCATAAATTTCTTTTTCGTTGTTACGTTGCTGGGACTACCGGGCTCATTAAAATATCGCGTGACTGTAACCACTATAAAACTGGCTAGTCCAATACAAGTGCACATTTAATTAAGTAGCATGTTCCATTTGATATTTTTGCTGCTACATAACTTAACAATACATAAACAATGTATTACAACCTTTCATGTTTTACCAAACGCAGAAATGCTATCAAGTGCAAGTATTTACTGCTCGAGGCCACTGCTACTGGCACCGTTTTCCACGTTTTAAACTTTTATTTTCACACCAGGATCCTTGACTTGCTTCTAACTACTGGAACCAGCATTTTTGGTAAGCCAAGTTCTCCTTTTCCATAATGACTGCATGAAGTTAAGTGAGCTTGTCGTGAAATTTTATGATTTAACCACACCGGATGACGGACGCAATTAGAAGATGCAATATTAATCATTTACGTGTAAATGTATTTTTTCTGTATCTTCCACATCATGATATTTAATTAAAATCAAATATTTTTTTAAACTCATTAATTGAGCAGCTTTGTCAGAATTAAAGTAGGTCTGAAATTAAATGATATTTCACAAGCTGTACTGCCTGTCAAATTAGGTACTCTACGTGAAAAAATCAGTGGGCTAGTTTTTTATAAATTCATTAAATTTCAATCGTCGTGCATAATGTCCATAAACAAAATCAATCAACTCTTTACACTCACTGAATCTGATGGTTGTTCAAATAATTATGATTTTGTTTTTGGAATTTTTATCCAGATTTTTTTATTTGACAAAAACTCTATATAAGTAAATGCTTCTTGTAGTCTCAAATTTCAGTTCGGCATCCCTTCCTTTAAATTGAAACTAGTAAAACTGATGTGACTGTCGCTACGCCAAAAAATAATCATGCGACTCATAATTCCTAAAAGCTCATCACTTGTGGCAAGTGTCCTTGTTTTTTCCAGATTATCCGTATTGCTGGTTTCAAAAGCAGAAGAGCTGACGGAAAAAGAGAAAAATGCTTTGAGTGAAGTAAGCATTTGGCGGTTCATCGAAATGCTTTATCACTTTCTTTGTAACATTTATATTAACTCAAAAAATTTTTTTACCCATAGATCAAGTCTCGTGTGTTGGATAAGTTGCCACACAGTTGGATGAAGGAAGATTTGTACTTGACTCGCTTTCTAAGATGTAAGTACGTAATTCTTCTACTATTAGTTACTTAAAATTAAAAAGAAAACGGAAAAGAACATTAAAAACGTAATTTTAAATGTTTTTAGCTAAACATTTCGATGTTGAAATGACAGAGCAGGCAATTCTTGATGTGAGAAAATGTTACACCACAAATACAACCGGGTCAAATAATTTCTTGTTTTATCTTTAAATTAAGTTAATATTTTTTAGAATTTAGAATGGAGAAAAGATAACAAAATTGACACCATTCATGAAGAAAGTTTTGATGACATTGAGTCATTGGGCTATAAGACACATTTAGAATGCCACGATAAGCAAGGTAGCTACAAAAATATATACACAAGTCAATCCACATGTATTACAACCTCATTAGGTTAAGTTTTAATAAATATTTATATTTTAAATTTTCAAACCAGGAAAGCCTATTCTCACAACAAGTATTTCAAATTGGGATCTCCGTCAGGCAGCAGCAGCAGGTATCTTTCAGCGACTGGAGAGATACAGTGACAAGAATTTTGAAATGGCGTCACGCAGAGTTAGAGAACTCCAAGCATCTGGAAAAAATATTAGCCAGTTTGACGTGCTTGTGAATATGGACACGTTCAATAAAGTTCAGCATGGTTGTGCTGCGTGCATTCCAATGTACATCTACAAAGTGAAATCTTATGAGTAAGTTAATCTTGTTTTTTTATCATGTGTTTCTCATTTTTGACGCTCTTACTTCACTGGAAATGTTTTTGCTATTAAATAACGAGTTGTACTTTTTTTACAGACAACACTATCCAGAACAAGCGGATTTATTGCTTCTTTTTAACAGTACGTATATAATTTAATGTACAAAAGCTATTATTATGGATTATTGCAGAATTATAATTGTGAAACCATTTCTCTGCAGCTCCTCCAGTTTTCCAAGACGTTCTCAACGTTATAAGACCTTTCATGAGCGCCGCTACAAATAAAGCTCTTATGATTATGGATAATAATAGGGAGCAATGGGAAGCAGAGTTACGAAAGCATGTGAGATCCATCCGAAATCCCAGTGGAATATGGGTTCGTAATATTATTAACATGCGTTGAATCATCATGCTTCATCCGCAATGTGATGAAAAAATACTATCTAAAATTTATTTTAATTTTCTTCATTTCATTATCTATTGTTTTTTTATTTTTAGGGGAACGAAAGTCTACTCTAGTTGAAAAATGAAATGGCACCTAAAAATATCATGTAAACATTATTGTCTACAATGAGCACGATGGTCATCATATTGCAGCAAGTTAAAAAAGAGAGATTAACTTTGAGGATTGGTAGTGTTCATGTTATATACATTTAGTTTCCAATTTCTAAATAATAATACAATTTTAACCATTTGGTTTACTTATTTTTAAGTCAATGACCCTACAAAATATTTTCTGTTTATGACAGAGTTTATTCCGCAATTACAAACTGTACCTAGCATTTAATATACCTAAAATTGAAATTTTATAATGTCATATTAAAGCGAAAGTACATTCAAGCGTCGGTCTGATGATTTGAGAGAATAACAGATAAACATTGAGGTCCAAATAAAAATAACGTATTCGACTCTATACAGATGGCGTACATCGAACAATTTTATTTTGAAACGTAACTGGGGCTTCACAAAATTTAACAAAATATATAGGTATGTTTTAAATCATTTAATAGCTGCAGGAAGACATCAAATATTTTGCATGCATTTCTACACCGCAATAATATAAAATATCAAAACATATAGACAAGATAAAATGACGTACTTTGTGTCTCATTTACAGGTTATTTTAAGCATTGCTTTAATCTACATAATGACACCTTGAACATGATTTCGTTACTTCATTTAATATGTATTTTCAGTTCCATAACTGAATCGACGTTTTCCTCCGGTTAGGAAATGTTTTGCTTAAACTGGAGCATTTTGTTTCTAATTTATACCCAACATGCTGTTTTGAGCTGCAAACAATTGCATTGGAAAGATAAAAAAGAATGCCTAAATAATTATTATTTCCACTCAATTTTGTGTTTTGTGTTTGATGAGGTAGATAATAAGCAAACTGTGCTGTTGTCAGGCAATGGGCATACACAGCTTGAGTAGGAACTACAGATTCACAGTATTTTTAGTAATGACACCTTCGTCATGATAAGTAATGAGATGGCGTAGCCATAGGCTAGCCTGGGTTTCATTTATCATTTTAGTATAATTACTTATTTATTGAGTTTTGCTGAACACGGTAAAAATGCATGTACGTATTAAACAAATATGTAATGCTCGGAGTTCATGTACAGGTAGCAATGCATGTTAATAGCTTATTGCCAGCCAATATTTTTATTTGTTTTAGTAAAAGGCAAATAAAACTTTCACTTTAGTTTCCAATTTTAATGCCTCCTCCACCACCCCCTCCATTGGCACCTGCTCCTCCACCTCCACCATTAGCACCTCCAGCTGAGCCAGCATTCCCGCCCTTAACACCACCGTAAACGGCTAAGGAACCAATCATGTTGACTGCAAACATAACAAATTATTTTAAATCAATTAATCCTGGAAAACATTAAATTTGCTTTCAAATTTTTTGACAAAACCAAAGCATTTTTCCACCTCCTGAGCTGTTATCTTCAACTGCAACTTTACTCGCTGAAGTACCAAGGGAAGCGGCACTTGTCTCCTGTGCCACTAATAAAATAGCGACCGCTCCAAAAACCAGAAATAGAAACGTCTTGTTCGCCATTTTGAAGCTTAAAACCAAAACCAACCTTCCCACCAACCCTTCACGGAAATTCAAGCTTTTAAAAAGTTGTCTACCTGACTGATCAACACATTGTTATATGCTAGTTCAGCGGGCACTTTTTAAGCGATATTTAATTACATCTTACAACCAGTAGATTACCATAAATTACGTGAACAAAAATGGAAATAACTGTAATTTACATTTTTTGAAATAGATAGGCACAATAGTTAGCCTATCATTAAAAAGTCGTTAAAATCTAAAGAGATTAGCTTAGTACTCAAGTTGGTGTGTATTACCGTTACCAAAAAGTTGGCATCGGCAATAGGAAATCTATTTTGTAATATGTTCATCACTGAATACGCTTTTGCTCAAAGGAGCATTTTATTATGAATGTCCTTTTGAGCATGATTTGTATTTATGTGAGTGAAATAAATATACAGATACTGTTATTTTGTTGCTAAGCAGGTTTTTTGTTTTGTTAAAAACTGCATGACATGAAAAACTGTTATAATTGCAATAATTTCATTAAGATAAAATTATCAGTAACACAACTGAATATCAGAAAGCAGTGCATAAACTGGCAACTCTTTGAAGTTTCTACTTTATAAATCATTATTTATACATACATAAGTTTCTAATGGTGACCTACACTTTACTTAACGTTTTCAAAAAATCCATACTGTTATACACGCATTTCTGCTAACAGGAAGCAGGAAATTGCAAAAAATGAAAGATCTTTAAAAAGATTTTGACAAATGACTGCACAAAAGTACAAGCATGCAATTAACTTTTGTTTGTGTTGTGTGTACATTTTTTTATTTTTTCAGATAAATATTAATTTTCTTATTACTTTTTTCCTTTTTATTTAGACAAAAACATTTTATCTAGAAATGCGAAAAGGTGGACTAATGTGCAGAACAAAAACGTCAATAATCATCCGCTACAGCATCATTCATCACTTCTGAGATCCATGAAGACCATGCAATACAGCTTTGACAGGGAACGCATTGGTAATTTGGTTTCTCATTCACAAAAAGTTGGCTGTTTTTTTATTGAACACTCACTTCCCTGCTTGCATTTATAAACCATAAGCAAGAATGGTGTATAACCCTTAAAATCAATCTACTCGGAAAAATGGTTGTAAGATAATGATAGTATCATCATGATATTTAGTGAGGGAAAGTAGAACCGGAATTTGTAATAACCGTGATAAAGTATCATTATTGCGTTTTAATTGGTTTTCAGCTTTGCCATTTGAAAAGCACTTGTCATATTGTAATTTTCAAATCACTCTGATGAGTTTTTGGCCTATTTGAAAAGCATGTGACTACCACCAATAACGTCATTTGCGAAAGAAAGTAAGCATTTCAAACATTCCTTACTACCCAATTTCAATGGTCAACGTATGCATATAAATCCTATATAAAGGTTCAAAAAACCTTAATTTACCCAAAAAATTCATCTTTTGATGACAATTTTCTATAAAACTTATATTGAAAGCAATGGAGAAGAAGCAACTGGTCCAAAAATTTTACAATATCTTTCAAAAAGTTGTAATGCTGCTAAAGTTTAAAGGTGACAGGTATAGCTAAAAAATGAAACGAGATGTTTTAAGAATATTAAATCCTTTCTTCTCTTCAATAATTCATAGTGACAGGTACTTAAGCTTTTCATTACGGAAGCCAAAATGGTTTCATGCAGAGAAAGTATTTTTTACCCTTGATTTTAATGTGTTCTTGTATGTAACTTAAAAACTGGAAATTTCTAAAACCTTGAACAAGTAATTAAAATGAAGTATGCAATAAATGATTTCCTTAATTGTGACTTTTAAAATTAAGTCGTCTATTTTGCAAAATAACAATTCATGACGTTTTTTATTAACGATATCTATAATTTGTATTTAAAAGTCATGTGTCCACATTTTAGAAAGAGACTTAGCACAATCAGATAAATCAATAAAATAAAACTAGGTTACTCTCCTTTAACTTCGAAAAGAGGTTTCACAAAGCGTTTCCGTTAAAATTTCTACTGCAACGACCTAATATTTGTGATTTTCTTATGATTATATATAACTTTAAACTTGTCTCTTCAGTTAGTTTCCGTAACGACTACGTAGGTAAGAATACATAGGTACAGCATACCTATATGTATAGGTAGGCGGTTTGAGTAAAATAAAATATTACAATTTCAGTTAAGACTACATATTGCGCAAGGTATAAATTATTACCACTTATTGAAACCAGCACATGAAAGTATTAACATAACTTGGAACAATGTCCTGAGAGAAATCGAGTAAGGTATGTTCAATGAAGTTTTAAGAAAACATGACTTAGAAAATTTTAGGTGCTTTAGGTAGGTTATAAAACACATGCCTATTCTGTCATAAAATAACAACTACCTAACTTGTCTCCTGCCTTCTTCCCTGCTTTAACAAGTAGATTTATTGCAATAATCCCTTGCGCGGTTCAGTGTCAGTAACTACAATGAAGCAACAATGTTAACCAATTTCTTTAAAGCTGCACTAATTTTGCAAATTGTGCATTATTTACATAGCTTTGAGTTACCATTGAAATTAAACTCACATTGTCTAGTTAACATTGTCACTTCAAAATCAAATCAGATTGTCCCGCACCAAATCACCGAAAACGGCGTGCTGTTCACTTTCACCCTCCACATTCTGCAAAGTTTGTCGCTGGCTATAACAGATAACTGGAATGAACACAATCTGAGCCAAGGATACTTTCGTTTTTCCTCAAAAAAGCAGAGTTCCTACTGCATCACTTTTCTCCTCCTTACATTGACATTTGAGGACACAGTTGCTGCAATACACGCTTCTGGTTATGGAACGTCTGAATACGTCCTATTTTTTGTTTTACTCCAGCCATCATTATCAAATGTGAGATACATTCTGTACCGTTTCACAACTCTTGTTCAGTATTCTGAACTGAGCGCGTTCCACGCTGATTTGATATTTTTTGAAGATGGCACGAACCTAATTGCTTTGTACATGTTATTTTTGTCCCAACCAGCAAAATTTTCATTTTGCCCCTGGACGACTCAGTATGCACCAAATTCAGAAAAAGCTGAAGTTCCTAAATGGTCAGGGATATGGCAAGCACATTCGAATAGAACCTCCGTTTTCATTTGTTGGTGTATTTTTTTATATTCGCCTGAATGACTGCTTGGACATTTTTCGCGACTATCACAGTGGCCTGGAAAATTACATGAGAGGAGTACGCACATGCCAATATCCAGAGTTGTTCCAGGCATCCCCAATTCAGTCCTTCCTTAACGTTACAATCACTCCGGACATTATAAACTATCCATTTGAAGAAATGAAAACAATGTACTGGTTCATTCGGATGGTGGGTGGGGAGGGATTTTTAAAGTATATTCCCGAAATGGTCATACAAACTCGAGGCTACTTGTACACGGGACGATATGAATATTTACAGAAACTGATTGCCTGTATCACGGAACAAGACATGCCCACAAAGTTCGACTATAGTCAGGTCACAGTAATTACCGCTCCCATCTGGTTTACGATTGTTTTTATTGTTTTATTTTATGCATTTGTTCACAAAAGTTTACTGAAAGGGCTTGACATTTTATGGCCACTTTTTGACCAAACGTGTCAAATGAGCCACCAAAAGTGGCTTCTCGGTTTTGTGTCTGTCTGCATGGTTATCATATCCACATCGCATCAAAGTTGCGTGTCGTCAGACCTTATGGTTTTCAACCAGTTTCCAACCTTTCTGGATCTAATTAACAAGGGCTACTCTGTAGGGCTGCCATTAAATGCGCAAATGCTTCTGCCCTTTATCAAAAATTTTATACCAGCAGAATACCATGTTACAACGAGTCAACTTCTAGAGGGTAAAAGTTTGTCAGATATTATCACGGCAGATGTGAATTCTTACCTGATTGAGGATTTTGGGTTTCACAAATTTCTGGAGCATGTTACGTCAAAAAAACGAATCTACTCAACAGATAGTGATGCAACATTTGGGGGCGAGTTACACGAAATAATGGGCAATCAAAATTGGGTTATCCAGGACAAGTATTTTTGTCGGGGTTTCAATTTAGAGCAAGTGAGCGCGATAAATTTTAGGTTAACCCTGCGCATCTGGGGATACCTTTCAAAACGGGCGGTGGAAACTTTTAGTACGTGGCAAGAAATGGGCTTTTTAGAGAAAGTCGCTCGGTTGAAAGGTGTTACTAGATTGAAGTCGAAAGGAAAAGACATTAAAATGGAAGCACTGGGAGCAGCAAAAGAGCCAACCGGGCTTACCATGATGTCGCACCTTGGTCCGACTGCATTATGCATGATTAGTATACAAACTTCCTTGCTTGTTGGGCATGTGATGGGCTTTCTTGTTCGAAAGATGTCCACGTGGACGAATAAATTGGTGCTGCGGATGGACAATGAGGTTCAAGTGATACCAACAGGAAGAAGAAGCACGTTAATATAATTGCTTTTTTTCTCAGGTAGCATTGCGCATAACATTTTTTAACACTAGAATTTGCGCAGCGATATTTTAAAATTGTAAATGGATATTTATTAATTAAACTCACTTAGTTTTTGTTGTACTTTTTATTTTTAAGTTCGATGCTCTAGTGACAAGGTAAAAAAACAAATATATTAAATTCTGTACAATGGTCGCTTATTCACAATGTTTAAAAACTTTATACTTCTTATTATGACACAACATTTTCAGCGAAAATGGTGAAGATATTCACAGTAGAATAAAACCAATGAATTGTAGAAAAGCAAAATTTTTATTTGTATAAGTACAAGTGGATATAAGAACTGATGCTTTGGTGCGGTATTTTCTCTTCCCAACAAATGCACCATCTCCCCTTATACTAATATTTCGTGTAATTATATATCTATTTTATGTTGCTTCAATACGAACTATTATTGGGACAACATAAAAAAGTTATTTAAGAACAAAATTATACAATTGATTACGTACTCTAGATCATAATCAGAAACTTATAGTTAGGAATAATAGTAGTGTAACGCCAAGTAGCAGTGAAATCTTTTGGCTGGTTGTTAAAGTAGACTATAAGAAACGCTATCAATTATCAATTAAATCATCAGGAAAGCTTTTATTACACATTTATTTTAACAAATTAGTGAGACTTGAATGTTTTCATGTCATTCTATCAAATCTAACGGAATGCTATATAAGCATTTTGTAATACTTTTTAACTTGCGTGACGAGTAGTTATTGTGTTTTAATAAACTTAAACGTATTATGAAACTACCTATATTAAATTGAAAACGAGTTACATGTGATATAATGCTTTTAGTAGTGTAATAAGACTGTTCTGGCACCTATAAAATGTCATCATTATCCCTGCTTCCTTTATTCTCATTTTTTTATTTTTCTTTGCACCTACACTTTTTATCACTACTGTATTTGCAATATCTTATCACTATGGCTATTTGAACAGAAATTTTAAGACGGTTGAAGAATTCTAGATAGTTTTATTTTACACCAAAAAAATCATAAAATTTAAATTATTTTAAACCTGCTAACATTTACGCGGGATTTTAAAAAGTATCACATTATTTAATTTGCTCTGAATTACTTTCACTAAATTACATATTACAAAAGGTACTTTATGCACCTTACCTTGTTAGTTATGTCGATTCTTGAAAATGTCCTATTATGTGTTCTTCTTTGATCCTTTTATTGAGTATTTTAATTCCATTTACTACTTACATTGAATAGGGCGTATAATATTACGTATTTTACATATTAGTTTATGGCGATGACTTCCCCGAGCAACGGATTTTAAAGGAGAAATTATTTGTATGATAATGACAATGATGGTCCTTCCTTTAATAAAGTGTCTGAGTTGAAATTTTTTTTAGAAAATGTAGGACTTGTTTTGCTGCTACTCACTAGCAGAAGGCATTTTTAGTTTTGAAAAGATGCTCAAGATTGCAATTTATTTGTGAGGTTTTATTACAATGGGTCCGCTACCGGTTTTAATTCATTTTTAAGTGTACCCCTTTGGTGAGAGAATGCCTATTTTTATTTATTATTATTATTCATTCAACCGAGTTGTGTCAATTGATTCTTATGAAACTTACAAACTTATGATTTTATTTTCCTGTTTGATAAAAACTAGCTAGTTGAACCTCAGAAAGTATATTGTTGCCGTCGTTTTCTAAAAAGCTTGGTAAAAGTCAGGTACCTTTGTAACACGATGAAGGAATATTTTGAGACAAGTTATTATAAAGTGTCAACACTGGGAAAAAGGGTAACCAGAACCAGGGTTGTACAACAAAACAGGCGACTTGCCTTTTCGGTGCGCTATACTTTGTGGAAGAGTTTTTGTCCAAATACTTGCGTAATTAACAAAAAAAAGAAAGCAACCTGATGAGTTAAGCACTTTCCTATTTCATTTAGATTTTAAAAGGGCCACTGTGTAATTATTTCATATTTCTTATTAATTTAATTAATTAGGTACTTTAGGTGTAAAATCATGGTTGCTTTTACTATCAGTACCTATCTGTTCCTCTGGCCGCAAGCAGAGAACAATGACAAATTTTTGAAAAAAATTAATGGATTTCTCTACTTATTTTGTTTTACTTTTTACCAAGTTGTGCTTTCTGAGCAATTTGCATTTCCTGTAAGCCGATTCCCATTGTTCGATAATTGTTGTAACTTCATCGTCTGTATCATCCATTAATAAATCTGATAGGGAATTCAAACCGAAAAGTGGCCAAGTGTTTACCCACATGTACACATTCCACAAAGTTGACAAATTAGAGCTTAACATTCTCAGCAAAGACTTGGATGCTGGGCTGGATTAACACTTAAACATTGCTACTTTAGATTTGCAGACAAGAAGTTCAGCTCGTATTGCATCATTTTTCTTCTTCAGACCTACACATTCAGTGATACTGCATCCGCAATACAATAGTCTGGATTTGGAACGTCTGAGCATGTTACATTTTTCATTCACATTGAAGCTCTCTCTTAACAAAATATTTTGTTCAACTTTGCAACACTCGTACACCATTTCAACCTTGAGGCTCTCCACGCCAACTTGGTATTTTTCGACGGGACAACCCCTAAACTTGCGACATTTTGTTACTTTTGTCCGAACCAGCCTTCCTACATCACCATCACCACAAAAGAACTAGAATATAAGCAAGTAAGAAAATATTGTAAAAAATTGAATTTACAAGGTTACGGTAGACATGTTTGTATTGGATTCCCATTCTCACTGCCTGGAGTTCCGGTGGAGCGGTCAATTCATAATTGTTTTTCTGATTGCTTCACTCGATTTACAAGAAACTCTTAACAACTGTCCATTTCTGGAACTAGTAATGCTGCTACCTTTACAATCAGTTTTGAACATTTCCTTCATCCCGGACATATTTTCGTTTCCGGAAGATGAATGGCTCTTCGTATTGGTTTATTTAAATTGTTGTAGCTGAGAGCTACTTTCAAAATTTACCTGAAAAAATTACCCAAAAACGAGGGATCATTTACATTAACCTGTTCGACTTTTGGCTAAAAGTGATTGCGTGTATGCCGATAGACAGTCTGTTTAGTTTTGACTAAAATTAAAAAGGGTTTTGCGGGTTTTAATGGGTGCTGGGTTTTAACGGGCCGTGAATACCCTATACATGGGTCTCATATTCCCCCTTTATTTCTATGGTTCCATATACCCCCATGTTAATTTTGTTTTTACCCGCAAACCCGTTAAAACCCATGAAAAATTCTGCTAAGTGGATCCGTTAAAACCCGGGTAATAATGGGTTCGTCCAGCCCACTTAAAATCCAGGTGCCATCCCTGGGGTCGGTCATTCATTTTTGCACAGAAATTTCTTTTCCAGTCGTATTCAGCTTTTCTGGAGAGTAACCTTTATATCATGTCCAGTCCGGCAGCAGGTAAGCTGGAATGTATACCTGATAAGCATCAGTGTTATACTGCATACATAAAGATTTCATCTTTGAAATTGTTTAACCAAATCTGAAAAACGGAATGTTTCCAGTGTAAAGCTTTTGTGGAAAAAATGAAAAAAGGAGGGGAAGTCAATGCGGCACACAGCGCATAATAACAGATTTAAGAGCAAAGGGCGCAAAAACAAAATTATTGTCATCAATTCATTAACCATTTATGTCACAGCACTCAGTTCTTTATTGATCAGTATTTTTACCCTAGATTTAGATTAGCTTTAATACAGAAACGAACAGCATACTCACACAATATAAATAAATAACGGTAATGATTTAGGAACAATGTCGAAATAGCAAATTTCAATCAAAAAATAATATTTTTGATTTGTAAATTAAATTACTTTGATTATTCATAAAAATGTTTTGTGTTTTCATATCAAAAACCTTTACAACTTTCATTTATTTAATTTAGATACTGGAAACAGTGCATAATGTCATGATAGTTAACATTTTCCATCAAATTTAACTGGTGGAAAATGGAAAGTGGACAGCATAATGCTAAACTGCATTTAAAGGATTTTTCATATCGCTTATCAATTGTCCACCTTGTCCACTAAAATTGGGAATAGAAATGGAAAGTTGGATACTCTGACCTCACCTAGCAATTTTGCGTCTTTATATATTTTGAATATTGGTTAATTCTGGGTAAACATGTACACGTCAATCTTGAGAAGCAAACTCACCTATCTTTACAACAGAAATATTTTATAATATTCTAGGCAATGCATGCAATCCTTTTGTCAACTTTCTAATAAGTCATCTACTTACACAAATGTAAAAAATGTCAATACAAGCAAGATCTTGAAAAAGTTTTTAATAATATCTCCATACTGTCTGTGTTTATCTCTGTCATCAAGATATTAGGTACTGGGTGATAGACATATGACTCCATGACTTCCATGAGTCACCGAAATAAGCAACGAAAACTTCAGGCCTTTACGTGCTTTTCATTGGAGGATGAGACTGGGACAAAAAATTGACTTTGTACACAAAGTAAGTGGCACTAATTGGAATCAGTACTGCCGCTTAGTCATCACTTGATTTTCGAATGTCAATGCATATCAGATTACTGTGTGAATATTAATATAAATACTTAAATCCCTCACAGATTAGAACCATATTGTAATATCATTTGACCACCTTGCGTATCATGTGCTTGCATCGTTTTTATGTAATTATAATTGCAAAACATAAAGATATTGGCAGAGATTATGTCAGTTAAGTTAAAACAGGAACAAACAGGGAAGAAAAGAAACATGCACACAGGGTTTCTGAATAAATTTTTTATTTAAATAATTCAGCATTTACATACAACTTTTTTTGAAAAAAGTAGTTAGTATTTAGTATTTCCAAGGGCTAAACTTATTTACATCATGAGAAGCAAAGTCGAGTTTTTTTTACAAAACAGAAGGTTTTAATAACATTCTGGTAATCTCTAAAATTGTTTTTGCACAATTTCAGTTACATCATTTACTTCCACGACACCTTTACAAAGAAGAACTTGAAAACGTTAATGAGATCCACATACTGTCTGTTTTTATGTCTTGAGACATCACGATATCCCAGAAACTGCATGATTGGCATAATGACCCCATGAGCAAAAATAAGCAACAAAAAACACCAGGCCCTTATGAGCTCCTCATCACATGATCAGATGAGACCAAAACTCGTCTGAATAAAAATCTGATTTCGTACACACAATATATGACAGTGATCAGGACAACCGTTTAGTCAATTTGTCATCACTTGATTTACAAATGTTGAAACTAATTAGATTATTGTGAAAACTACCGTATATACGTAAATCCCTCACAGATCAGAAAATTTTGTCCTCTCGCATTTTCACTGCGCATTGAAAGCGGTCTCTCATGAACTTGCATCGTTTTTATTATATATATGTTTCCAAAGCACAAAAATATTGGCAGAGGCTTCACCTGCCAAGTGACAGTAGACCGAAAAAAATAGAAACGAAAAGTGATCTGACACTACCAAATAGCACAAATCCAGATCACGATCCAACACGTTTCAGAAGAGAACCAAACAAACGTGCACAAATAAACGCACAGCATCAAAGCTGCTTGTACCTAGTACAATATAATATTAGCTTATTTACCAAGATTATAGCCACAGTGCTTTTTCCCGTCTCGTTTTTAAATCAAAACTAATTAAATTAAATTAAGGAAATCCCTTTCCTGGGGAAATATTTATTAGCTTGAAACGAAAAATTCAAGCCCCTGCATATTTATACGTGCTTTCTAATACACACTAGACCACACTCAAAAAACATGTACAGATTACAGATGAAAAAACCACAGAGCAAAGTTTTAGTCAGTTTTGATCATCTTTGACATTAGAACTCTCATCTCATATCTCATACAATGCATCGAAATAGTCGTTTTGTTCTTTTAACAAAGTTGAATTTTTAATACGGAAAGATTTAAAGTTAACTATTTTCAAAGCAACCTGTTGTTTGAGCTACGTAAATAGAGAAACCATTTTTTTAACTTATTTTTTTAACTATAGTGTAAATTGGCTAAGTGATTGTGAGGAGCACTTTTGGAAGCGACAATATATTCAATAATATTCGATTTCTCACCTTTAAAAGCTGATTTTATTTGTTCCATTAGAAATATTTTCAAGGCTAAAAACTGCGTAACAACAAAATGATCACCATCAGCAGCAGCATATAATAATATTTACAATAAATTTGACCCAACTTTTTTGCAGGTAAGCATTTAATAAGTAAATCATTTAACAATTTTTGCATGGAAACGAACGAATTTGTTTGCATGCATTATATTAGAAAAAATAAGATAAAATATCATTTTCTTTTTTCGAGCAAGGAGCAAGATACAAAAATTCAATAAAACAGGAATTATTTCTATTCATACGTTTTGTGCATTTTCCGTTTTGTTATAATTTTGCTGATTTATTCTGCTCGCCAAGGTCTCAGTAAAATTTCTAACTTTGTATTCCCTAACATTAAACACTTGCGTTCATATTGATGATGAGGCACCATCAAGGTGATGACGATGATCATTCTTTTTGACGGATAATTATTTAATGCCAATGTATAATTAAAATGGTTCAAGTGTGTTAGATAAGTACATGACGTATTTATTTGATTTAAAAACAACTTGAATGAAGATCAAAATTTCCGTCTGAGATGTAACTATAACCGTTTAGAATATTTTTTTTCATTAATTTTTTGCCTACAATAGCCATGTTTTATGAAAATTTGCAAAAAATTGTTAAACATGAATTTTGGCCAGTAGCTTTTGAAATGTTTATTTTTCCAGCATTACAATTTGTTTCAAGTTATAATGTTTTACCGAAATAAACCCGGTATTTTATGTGCAAACACTTTTAGTTTTACATATATTCTGTTGTTTCCTATTTGTCATTTTTTATGCTAAAGAGGAAAAATATTTTTTGTGAAATGTTGTGAAATTTTGATATATTTATTATACTACTTTTTAAGAATGAAAGAATTTATGTTTCCTCGTGTTGTTTATTTGCTATCTTTACTCCCTAAGTCCACTAAACTACACTAAATTAGCTTGATGATGAAATCAGATTTGACAATTTTTGCAATTTACATACCATGTGAACAGTTTATCCTGCTTTGCTCTTTTCGTTGCTTTGTATCATTTTGTTTTCATGTTAGTAGGGAGAGATTAAAGGTATTAGAGGTTCCAACATCGGCACCCTCATGATGGAGGGGGTTTTCAAGACGATTGACTATGATGATGACGTGGTACACAAAAAGGAATTTTTTGACGATCATTCTGAAACACAAGTTGAGACCAAGCAAGGGACGTCATGGTTCTCAAGACTCCAAACAGTATGCAGAAACAAGCTTGCAAAAATTAGGCAAGGGCGTGAAGAAAAGAAGGAAAAGCGAAAACTCCGGAGGCAAATGAAAGCTGAGAGAAAAGACCGGATATATCGAGAGGAGTGTTTTGCGGCAGCAGAACGTGTTCGGCGGGGCGAACTAGCTTTAAAAAGTAAACATTTTCACTACAGCCCAGAGAAAATAAATCAACAATGGCAAAAGGAAAAGCTGGACAAGGCAGAAAAGAATAAAGAACACGAAGAATGGATGAAGCAGTTTAAACTGTACCCTGATGCAAAAGTTTTTAAGAAAAAGATTTCATATACAGTTACGTGGTAAGTTTTTGTCGTTTCTCTGTTCCGTTTTTCTTTAGGTAATTGTTATCTTTGTTAACGTAAGAATAAATACATGTTTTTTAATGCAGCAAGTGAAAAGAACTCCCGTATTCCCCAAACAACCCCGCCAAAAAACTGAAGCTGAATTTGTAAATTTGATGTCCGTCTGGAAAAACTTAGTAACATTTTTATCATAACCCATCATGCGTCAAAATGGACACAGGTTGAGTGATTTAGTTTAATTTTTTTGTAATTTACTTTTAATTCTACATTTATTAATCTTACATTCGAGCAGCAAAGTCAAGTCAAGAATTCATTAAACGTGATTGGTCTAATTTTCAGTATTAGCAAAAATGCAATTTAATTATCAAATCATGTCGAAAATTTAGCAACCCATATAATAGTTAATACGATCGCAAATAGCCATCGTAAAAATATTTTCAAAATAGTGACAATTCGGTGCAAATTTTCTTTGTGGCAATTTCCAGCTTTCTTACCATTTTGTCCACTACTTAAATTTGTTTGTAGATATTTTTAAACCTCGTTGTTATGGAAGCAGGCTGTTTTAAAAGTTTTGAGGAATGTGAAAAGAAAAAATAATTATACAATAATGATGTTTAGAATAAAAGAAAAAATACATTTTATTGGGGTTATTGTCTGTTAAAATTTTCTATATACTGATGAATTCGTACATCGTGGTACTATTTGTCATTTTGATTTAGTATACAAGGACATATGTATATGTATGTACAAAGGCAACATTATTTATTAATAATATTAATTATTTGTCAGTAATATTATTTTTGAGTTTCATAATCTATTGATTTAATGACATTTTCCAGGTTTGTACATCGTCAAATTTATTGAAGGTAAAATTAAGTAATTTATATAAAATCCAATTTCAGTTCAAAAATTTAATTTGTTGCAAAGACGTCGAAAAAATAAGTCCATTATTAGCAGCATCAAAAGTTTCAATTTCGAATTATTTTTCATATTTAAATTACACATATTTACATAAAACTGCAATTAATTTAATCCTGACATCCGCCCAAAGTATTTTACATCATATATGCATATTTAACGTTGCTTCTGCAACTTCAGTACACTTTTTTATTCGGGTTATTGCTCTTGGGCAAACGTCTCTATAACTGTCTTATAATTTTTTAACTTTACGAGTTAGATTATGATGATTTTGACGTTGCACGAGAGAAATTCCTTGAAAGAATTCATCAAGTTAAGCATTTGTATAGGCGCATAAAAAGTTATGTTTTCAGGAAACAAGTAAATAGGGAAATAAGCAGCAGAAAAAATGTTTTTGTATGAATTTCGGAATGTGAAAGTTGACTAGTAACAAGATCACATTGTATCACAATGACGCTATTGACGCTCTGCAAATATGTCTAAGCATGATAATAATGGAAGGCCCAATAATAAACACTGACCATCCTAACATTTAAAAATTTAAATAAAAGTTAGAGGAGGAGGATAAAATATTGCATGCTGAAAGTGTTACTTTATTTTGTTGGTTGTATCAAATTTTTCAAGTATAAAAATTTATGTATTAAAAAGACCGAGTTGCGGACCATGATAATTGGACGAGCAGTGGTTAGCAGTCTACTGACGAACACGATAGTAGTTGAATCCACTCTGTCTTTGTGGTCTGGAGTAAGCTCCTGCGGCTGGTCCAGCTGAATGTCCTCCTTGGCTGGCTCCATAATTTCCTCCTTGGACAAGTCCTGCTTGGCTGGCTCCATAATTTCCTCCTTGGACAGGTCCTGCTTGGCTGGCACCATAATTTCCTCCTTGGACAGGTCCTGCTTGGCTGGCTCCATAATTTCCTCCTTGAGCAGGTCCTGCTGATCCGGCTGCGAAATTGCTTCCACCTGAGGCAGATCCTGCGGGAGCACCTGCACCTGGAGGTGGAGCAGAAAAGCCTCCGCTAGTGTACTGCTTCTGAGTTGGGTAGTGGACAGAGACCTTATCGACTGGCTGATAGTTAAGGCTGACAGTTGGCTGTCCAACTTGTTGTTTCGGTGCGTCATCCTTGGCAGCATTGTAGGTGATGTCGGGTTTCTTGAGCAAAATGTTGATCTTGGCACCTTCCTGTGGTCCCAAAGCCTTGAAAGCGGCTCTGATGAATTCATCAATTTTGTAGTTGGGGATTTCAATGTCCAAGTTCTGGGAGCTTCCTCCTTGGTTTTCAAGCCAGAGGAAATGTTCAGTCTTGAGGGTGACGGCATCCTTGTTGACTCCAGAACAGTCGTACTTTAATTTACCGGAACCGTCTGGGGAAGCTTTGCATTGAACAGTAAGAGCACCTCCCGATCCACCGGAAGAACTGCCTGAAGATCCGGATGAAGAGCCACCATAAGATGAAGAGGCTGATGATGAGGGTCCTTGAGCTCCACCATAAGATGCAGAAGCAGATGATGATTGTGCGGGTGCGGCGGCAGGAGCTGCAGCATAGGATGGGATAGAAGCTGATGGTGGTGGTGGTGGTGGTGGAGGCGGGGCTGGAGCCGATTGTGAACCTCCATAAGATGCAGGTGCTGCGGCAGGACCTGACTCATAAGATGGAAGAGATGCTGATGGAGGTGGTGGAGCAGGAGCACTGGGTGGTCCATATTGAGGAATGGCAGCAGCCAACATTGAGCCACTCAAAGCGAGAAAAAGTGCGGGCTACAGAAATAATCAAAGAGTCATGTCGCTGCAATATTATTTTAAATTTAAAATTTATTTGCTGATAATTTTGATTTTAAACTCACCAAAAACTTTGCCATTTTGCTTTTTTTGTATAAGAAAAATTGGAGTGCTAGACAACTTTTCTGTTGTTTTTTCTTAGACTGATGCTTTGTTGATGGAAGAACGAGAGACCATGGATTGATGCTCTTTGTGAGTCTACCGCTCGCTTTTAAAGGACCGATGGCGATGAGTTCATTTGGTACAATTTACCTGGACCTTCAAATTCCTCCTTCTGCCTATTGCAATATGATATAGAATACAGTTCAATTTACTTAATTGCTTAATGCTTAATTAAAATAACTTATTTTTAAATGCGTCTAAGTGTGCACAAAAACATTGCCTTAATCCTTCAAAAAAAAAAATTAGCAAGATCCTTCAAAGAGGAAACTAGAAGGATTCTCTAGGCGTTGCAAGACGCTAATTGTTTTATTTGATTTTTTAGGCATCACTTATGCTCGTTTTTATTTTCAAGACAAAAAATGAATATTTATATGAATTATTGTAAACACATTTCATTTGATTCGCTTGTGGTGGCGAATACCCACCGTCTCCGCTTTTCTTGCGTAACTGCATTTAAATTGAGTTTTTAAGTAAATTTGGCCATCTTACAAGTACGCATCAGCATTTTAAATGAGGCAGCGGGGAATTTTTTCATACGAGCAAGCATCAGTTGCTTCATTTACTTTAAAGATACAAACAATTAAAAATTATTTTATTTTAGGATGTTTACTTTTGCCAAATTGTTTTTGAATTAATAAAACAGAAAGTTAAATCTGAACGCAATATTTTTTTTCAAAAAAACAGAGTGAATGGGAAAAAAGAAACTTTGTAATTTTGATTTTATATACAATTTACTGCACTGCAAAACTCTATGAAACACCAACTAAAAATAACTTAATATTTTGTCGCAAAAATGGGTCGTCGCCGTGGTCATAAAGGTAGAATTTAAATTATTTTTTCATGGGAAAAAATTCTAGACGGTCATCATGGCATACCACGTTCAAAAAGTTTTTGTTTAGGCAAATTGCTGTTGTTTGCATATAAAACAGAAGTGGCAGCAGTCACGGTGGCCTTCAATTTGACTGCTTTTAATGGAGTTGTGGAAATACCTGCTGCTCAATCTTGTAAAGGTTTTGATTGCCATTTTAATTAGAGACTAATTGGTGGCTTTTAATTTAAAACTACGTGAATAGAAACTCATTAACTCGTGCTGTAGGGCGAAAGTTCTCTGCTCTGTAGTTTTAAGCAAAAAAGTTGTATTTCTAACGAACTGACATTTTTATTTGATTATTTATGATATGACCAGTTTCCTAAACCGCAAAAATAAAGCTTAGCGGAAAAAGAGCACGCCAATTTTTTCAATGGGTACAACATCAACTAAAGAGATTAGAATTTACAGTACAGTACGCCAAATTGTTAAATTACTAGGAAATTTTTAAAAACGCCATAACACTCATTAAAAATATAAAAATGATTTCTAACGTTAATTTATATTCTATAAACTCTTTTTTCGTAACATATGCATCATTATTAAATTATTTATATCATAAAGAAATGAATACAATGTAGACAGGTTGCAAAAAATATATGTGTATTAATTTTAAAATATTTTTCAAAAACATTAAATATGAAATATTTGACATAACAGTTTTTAAAATTAATGTTTTTGGGTACCTGAACCTTGTTTTATAAGAATTAAAAGTATTATTGAATCGAAAATTTTTCTTAGTTCCGAATTTCAATTACTTAAATGAATATGCAAACCAACAATAGCAAATGACTAAAACTGATAGGAATGAAGTGTAGCATGCTGCTGTCCTTACTTTTGAAACATTAAGGTAGCTTACAAACCGAGCATCTACACGTGCAAATCAATAATAATTTTTTTGGTACAACCATCGCAATTCGTAACTACACCAGATTGATACAGAAGGTTCATTTATATTCAAAATGAATCGAAATTCAGTTTCCATGCTACTAAAGTTTTCAATACTTTTGCAAGTTTTTCATCATTTTAAAGGTTTTGAACTGCCAGTGAAGTTAAACGCACACTGTTTAATTAACACTGTCACCTCTGCACATAAATTACAGAGCAACTCCCTTCCGATAAAAACATCTAACGATTTAATTCATACATTTACCTATCACAACTTACTGAAGTGGAAACTAGCGATTTCAAATGCGGATTTAGAAACTGGATTGAATCTAACTCTTGGCTACTTTCGATTTTCGACAAAGAAACAAAGTTCATACTGTGTCATTTTCCTTTTGTTCACAACTAGCTTTGATGACACCGCTCAGGCTATACAACAGTCGGGATATGGCACATCTGACAACGGTCTATTTTTTATAAATTTGGACAATCAATTTGCTCGAAAAATACTTTACGGTTTCTCCAGACTTGTTTATCGTTCTGACCTACAAGCGTTTCACGCAGGCTTGATATTCTTTGAGAACTCCAGCAATCAAGTTGCTTTGTTTTGCTACTTTTGCCCAAACACGCCGTTCCACTTGAATCCAAAAGGTTTGGAAATTTCAAAAATACAAACAACGTTAAGAGTCATAAATGGACAAGGATATGGTAAATACGTAATGATAAAAATGCCCTTTTTAATGCCTGGAACTTTTTCGCAAGCATCGTTGGGAAACTGCTTTGAAAATTCAAATAGCCATCGACAGGGCTTGACCATTTTCATCCGCGCTTTGACGGGATGCCAATACCCAGAGTTGTTTCTGCTATCCCCACTCCAGTCGCTTTTAAACATTTCAATCGTTGCAAACGTTCTTGATTTCCCACTAGCAGAATGGACAACTACCTATTGGTTTCTCCGCTTGGTAGCTGGCGAAGGACTATTTCATTATATTCCCATGGAAATTACAAAAACTAGAGGAAGCATATACAGGGCACGTATAGATTACTGGCAAAAGCTTATTGCTTGTATTACTGGCGAGGAACGGTTGTCTAGAAAATTTGACTACAGTGAGGTCACTGTTGTTGAATATCCGGTTTGGATTATTCTCGCGGGAATCGCCCTAACTTATGCGTTTGTCTGCAAAAGTTTGATAACCGGATTCGATATCATCTGGCCATTATTCGATCAACCTTGTCAGGAAAAGCATCAAAAATTACTTTTAGGCATTGCATCGATTTCCATGCTCATAATTTCCGCTTCAAATCAGAGTTGCGTGTCAACAGGTTTATTGGAGTTTAGCAAATTTCCCACATTTCAGGAATTAATTGCTAAAGGACATGTCATTGGACTGCCAATAACTAGCCAACTTATGCTACCACTTGTTACAAGTTTGCTACCAAGTAATTTCGAAATGCAAGCTAGATATTTTCTTGGTGGCAAACGGTTCAATGAAGTTGTTAAAGCAAACGTGAACTCATTTCTGATTGAGGATGTCGGGTTCAGAAGATTTCTGGACCACGTAACTTCCAGAAAACTAATGTACACAACAGGAACTCATGAGGTGTTTGGTGAAGAATTATACAGCCTAATGAAAAATCAAATTTGGATTATTGAAGACAAGTACTACTGCAAAAGTTTTAATGTGCAAAAGTACAGTCATTTAATTCTTCATGCAAGCTTGCGCATCTGTGGCTACCTATCCAAACCATTTTTGGAAACTTTTTTGTTTTGGCAAGAGATGGGATTTTTGGAAAAGCTTGTCAAGCTGAAGGGCGCTTCAAGACTGATGTCGCAAGGACGAAATGTGAAAATGCAACCGCTTTTTACTTTAATGGAACCAAGAGGGCTGACCTTGTGGTCTCCGATTGGAATAGCTGCACTGTATATGCTCATTATACAAACCAGTTTCCTTATTGCTCAGATTTTAAGTTTCAGTGTGCAGAAACTTGCACCAAGGTTTATTGACATGAAAAACAGGGTAATGGGTTGTATTAAAAAAAGAAAAAGGAATAGTCTAAAGGTAATTTTTGCATGGACGTTATGTTTAAGACCTTTTAAATAAACAAAAAAACAAAATACTTTTATTATAGGTAAACGTAATTTGGATGAAATATATTGTACAATCACCTACATTGACTAATTGCACTATTAATTAGCTTGTAAAAGGGACATTTTGTTTGGGGATTAAAATGATTGTAAATAAATTGCTTTAAAAATTTCAGCTAATAGTAATGTCACCTGCATATGTTTGTCACAGTTAACATAAAATATTAATCATTACAATGACCGAAACGCTGGATTTACTATTTTCAAAATATTTTTAACAGGAAAGTAGGATTTTTCAAAAGCAAATTGAAAATATTTTCAGTTTTCATAAAATTCGTATTTAACTAATTCGTAATTACTTAATAAAACCCGCAGTACCTTTATAACTTGGTAAAAGGTACAATTTTTCTCCTTTTAAAACTAAACTAAAGTGAGGTAGTTTGCGAAACGCCAATAATTCTCACATATTTTTGATAATCTACGATTTATTTTTCTTTTAGGAAATTAAAATAGACGATGCTTGACTACGGCTTATTGTAGGCTAGTACCTCGATTCAACCTTACTTTTAAAGTTATGTCCATGTTATCGCATGAACTGATATCTGTGCATTTAATAATATATTATAAGAAAGGCATAAACTATTCCATAGAGTAAAGTATTGTATTATATACTACATGAGTTATAAGTTTATAAGTTTGTAAAACTGTTGAAAACCTGGTACATAAGACACATATAAGCCGGTTTAAAACTTCAGTATAATGTGGATAGGTGTATGAAAACTTTTATGCCATATATTTTTAATTAAATAAATAAATTAGTATACGATATAACGACTCAAGAATACAAGTAACGATATATGTAACTTTGTACTTCTATACCAATATGCTAAACACGCTGAAGAAGATCGCACCAGCGTTTCTATCTTTCTCCCAAAGATTAATTATTATTCTTTCATCTTGGCTTAAAAAGTAAATTTCCAATAAATTCAGTTTTTATAATGCTAGTTTATTACTTAATAAAACTGGCACTAATGTTACATGTGCAGCACTCTCAAGGGTTCTCATTACCTGTGAAACTAAACTCCCATTGTTTAATAAACGTCATCTTATCAAAGTCTCAACTTACTCCACCATTTTATCAACCTCAATCCACCCATTGGATTCACACATTTACGTATCACCACGTAGAAAAATGCAACTTGGGAATAACAAATGAAGTGATGAAAGCAGAATTGAACCTAACCCATGGCTACTTTCGTTTCTCAACAAAGAAGCAAAGCTCGTACTGCATCCTTTTCCTTCTGATGACTACCAGCTTTGAGGAGACCACAACAGCCGTACAGCGCTCTGGATATGGTACGTCAGACGATACTCTGTTTCTCATTTATCTGCACCCATCATTTGGTCGAAATATACTGCGCAGTTTCTCCAGTCTCATTTATCATATGGAGCTAGATGCCTTTCATGCAAGCCTGATATTCTTTGATGATTCTACAACTCAAATTGCTTTATATTGTTATTTCTGTCAAACTCAAAATTACCATATTTTTCCGAAAGGGTTGCTCATTTCAAAAATCCATGCTGCTTTAAACGTTATGAACGGGCAAGGATACGGCAGGCATGTGCGTGTTGCCTTACCATTTAATATTCCTGCCATGGTCTGGGCAGTACCGATTACACTTTCACACTTTAACAACTACCGGTTGGGGCGGGACAAGCTTCTTTACGCTTTGGCACAAACTCCGTTTGCAGAAACTGTCTTCTTATCGCCCATTCAATCTGCTTTTAATTTTACAATTAGCGCTGACCTCGTTGATTTTCCGTTGACGGAATGGGCTACTACAAATTGGTTTATGAAATTTGTAGTGGGTGAGGGTGTTGTAAACTACATTCCCGAGGAAGTTACGCAAACTCGTGGATCCTTGTACCGGGGCCGTGTGGACTATTGGCATAAACTTATAGCTTGTATTACAGAGGAATTCATGCCCACAAAATTTGATTACAGTCATATAACCGTGGTTGAATATCCCATTTGGATTGTGCTGGCCGTCATTGTACTTACATACTCATTTGCTTACAAAAGTCTTCTGAAAGGACTCGATCTCATCTGGCCGCTGTTTGATCAACCCTGCCAAATGGAACACAAAAAGCTTCTGATGGGCATTGCATCTATTTGCATGGTTATAATATCTACCTCCCATCAAAGCTGTGTTTCAACGGATATCCTGTTTTTCAGCAAGTTTCCTACGTTTCAGCAGTTAATTGACAAAGGGCATTTAATAGGATTTCCAAAGTACTACGGGATTGCTTTGCCAACGTGGATTGGTTTACAGCCTCGACTTGATACTGAAAAAAGAAAGCCACATTTCGGGGGAAAGCATTTTTATGAAATTACTACAGCAAAAGTAAAGACAGCCTTACTTGACAAAGGCACAAACTTCACAACATTTTTGGAACATGTAACATCAGATAAACTAATGTATATAACCGGAACTCATGACGTTTATGGGGAAGGGCTTTACCATTTGATGGGTACCGCAATTTGGAAAATTCAAGATAGATATTACTGTCAACGATTCAATATTCAGAAGGAAAGGCCATTCATTTTTCGTATTAGCGTACGTTATTGGGGATATCTTTCTAAACGAGCTGGTGGTATTTGCTTTAGATGGTTGGAAATGGGATATTTGGACAAACTGGTAAAATTGAAGGGTATTACCAGGTTGAAATCAGAAAAGCATAATGTAAGAATGGGGCCACTTGATGCAGTAGAAGAGGCTAAAGGTCTTACATTATGGTCCCCGATTGGAGTGACTGGGCTATGCACGCTCATTATACAGGTCAGTTTGGTTGTTGTACATTTAACCATGTTCATTACTCATAACATTGTGGCAAAGTTGGACAGCATTTTGATTTGGATTGATAAAAAATGGAAAAGGCTTTACCGAGCATTTGGTTCATGTTCATGTAACAAGTTATCACTTGGAACTACTTTTAGGAACATATTTTTTAAGAAGAAACGATTAAATTGCGATGCATGTCATAAGTAAGTTTATTGTATGTAAAATATTTTTCGAAATTGCGTAATTAAGGGCATGGGAGCAATGATGGTCAATGATGCCATTTGTTGAGCAATAGAAATTATTAATCGGTCAGGGTTAGCAGGATGTCGGCAAATGTGACCGCAAAAATAAGCAGCCACATCGTTATGCGCATTATTGGTGCTATTTTTTGTTTATGTGGCAGGTAAGGTTACAGCAATCAGGTTTTTGGTGTCTTGTCGCATAAGCTATTTCTTACACGTCTTAAAAACAATTACATGACGGGTGTAATCACGCACAAAAATATGATTAATTAATAAAGTTTATTCGTTCATTTTCTACTTAGTTTTAATGCGATTTTGATACCATGCGTTATGGCTAGTCAAATAAGTATATTATTTAGTAATTGTATGCACTATACAGGAGCCAGTGGTATTTACTTTAGACGACAGGAAATTAAATTTTTAGACAAGCTGCTAAGACCGAATGGAATTACTTGGTTAAAATCAGAAAAGGAAAATGTAAGAGTGAAACTACTTTGTGCAGTAAAAGAGCCTAAAGTCCTACATTGTCGTCACCGATTGGAGTGATTGAACTATTTACTGTCATTTTACAAGTCAGTTTGGTTATTGTTGAATTAACCATGTTCGGCTTTGAACACGTTATAGGTGTTATTTTGAGTTTGACAGGAAAAAATAAAAGTCTTTACAAAATATTTGGTTCACATTGTAAGCCTAGTAAGCTATTACTTTGTGTTGTGTTATTGCATATCTCTTTTAGGTGGAAATGTGCATACAAAAATTATGTATCATCTTAATAAACGCCACATAATTAGCATATTCTTGTCAATATAATTAAAATCAATATTAATTACCACCAAATATAAGCAACTGTAGTTTTATAAATTTTTAATAATATTAATTAATTGTTAATATTATTAATTTATTAATGTTTTATTAATTTCCCTATTTTTGCAAATGTAACCACGTGGGTTTCTAAATTACAGGTTATTCAAATCAAGTTAAAAATTGAATTTCATGGAATGATGACTACATTTAATTTAAAATGTAAGCCCTTCGATGTTTCAAGAATATGCATAGTTGAAGTTAAGGGCGAATGAGTAATCGTATGGAAGCTAGTACCGGCGGACTGGAGTAGTTGTGAGTAGTCATAATCTATGGTTGTTACACAATGTGCTGCAATAAATACACACAACAGGCCGCAACATAAAATAAAGGAACGCTTTTTGGAAAGGGAAGAGTGCTTGAAGATTTAATTTGCCACAACTGAATACTTTATAACAGAACAATTTTTTGATTACACAATACATATATTTCTAAAATAGCTGTACTATTCTTAATGTGAATACTGGGAATATTATGATACTAATGGTTTCGCTCTCCGTTTTGTAGGAGCTATACCAGATTATATTTAGTGGGGACAGTTTTAGCATGCAAAAAATTGATTTATGATCACTAAATATAACTCGCAATCATTTCTACAAATCGTAGAGAAAAACAAAAGTCAACGTGAGATTCCCAATATTCACATTAGTAAAAGTACGATCTGTAGCATACACAAATTACACTTAATAAATAAAAAATTAAATTTAGTAACGACTTAGCTGAGATTCAACGACAAATAAGAGCGGTGATGACGATGATTTTTTTGACGAAAAAACCAATACTTAGCTGCACAGGCCTGCTGCAGCCGGTTCAAACGATGGGGTATTTACTATTTACACAATTTTAGTCAGCTTTACAAAAACAAGGTTCACAAATATGTTAATTTATAAAAACATAAAAAATGTCAGAATCAAAAAAAGTTTGCTTTTAATCGATCCAATTTTAAGGAGCGTGAAATAAACTGCTTTATAACTTAGCCATGTTTGTCCCTTTGGCAGTCAATGCATGAACTCAAAAATTATTCTTTTATCTAGAAAGTCGATAAATGAATACCAAAGCTCGGTTAAGTTCAATATTCAACCTTGACATATCTTCACATATCGAACGTGATTAATAATAATTTTTCAACAAAAATGATTCAAATGTGTTTATTTTTGTTTTAATTTATTTCCTATTATTCCGCCTTTTATTTAAATTTTGGCTTTTCGGTCTTTTAGGCTGGCAATAACAAGTTCAATAGCTCTATTTATTACGCCGCATGTACAATATTAATATAATAATAATCAAGTTAGCTTATGTAACTGCTGTAGTACTAATCAACATGAGTCATGTTCTTTAAAAATTCAGGAGATTTTACTTTTGTAATATCTACACAGAGAACCACAGTGGCATCCACGTGCTAAATATTCACCGCAAACTGTAGTCTCGTATGTTAAGCCAGGTACTAGCATTGATACGCAGGAGACGTCTATCCTCAAGGAAATTCCATGTTTCTGATGAACAGCTTGATTGAGGAAAACGCTAAAGGAAAATTAACAACGGATGTTATCGGTTAACCCTCGGCACGTGAAGACATTTAAAAGAAAGTTGAACCCATTGTAGATTTAAAGCTTATTAAATCACACAAATTAACAAACATGATTCACATATAATCAAAAAAGCAAGTGCTATTGTGGCATCTAGAAAGCTTTAATTTTTAATTTGTATT
>JAANSP010000103.1:0-31119 GCA_036850745.1 Homidia socia
ATGAATTGATTCAAGTAGACAATACACAAAAACAAGAACATTCTTGCAATTAGAGAACCCATAATGGACTCTTAACATGGACATGCGTTACTAATAATTTTGTTTCAAATAACTTTTGTAATTTAAAAAGATACCGAAGAAAACTACGTTTTACACTTGCGTCAGTGCTGTCGTGCTAAAAAGGTAAATATCAAATAACTTATTGAATTTTTTGATGGAGTTAAAAAATGGTGGAATGTGTTTGCTATGTATTTAGATGACTATGCTGATAATGATAAGGACTTACTTTTAAAATAAATCCAACTTGAAAGCAAATCAATTTATTTGTCCAACATTCCTTTAATTGCTGTACTGAACTAAACTTTTTTAAATGGTGCTTTAATTATATCACATTTCACTTCTCTTTTGTTTGTTTTCTAATTCCTCAAAATTATCCCGTGAAAATTCAAGTCAAACTAAATTTTACCAAAAAATTCTGTCAATACTTTGGTTATCCTTTTAGATGGTCTTGTTGTTTTTTCATTAATTCAGTGTCTTTTTCCTAAAACGAAAAGTTGATTCAATCAAAAGTAATGTTTGCACTTTTTTCTGTAATTGAGTTGATCAGTGCTTTCTTTTTCCCCAGAAAATGAGGTACGTTGGTACGTAGTACATTTACCTGCGTAAATAGTTAAAATCAGCATATTCACCGCAGAAAAAAGTGATTGCTACAAGGGAAGATATATTTTGGGGATTGAAAATTCAAAAAAGAAAAGAAATCCTATGAAATAAATGTAGGTTTTTAATAAAAATTCTCTGACATGAATCAGAATGATGATGATACGATATAATAAGCAGTTAAGTAACACGTTTATCCGCAGCGACTTGGATAATTGTAAAAGCACTACTTTGTATGTAAATTGTTTTGAGGATTTTATTATTATTGTTGTAATGTTAATAATAATTAAAAAAGTAAAAGTAATGTTATATATGAAAGCGTTTGAAATCTACTGGCATGTATAGCCTGTTGTAATATTATTATGATGAATTTTACGAATGATATAATATTAATGATATATTATTATTATGCATGGTTTATATATTAATTTTTAAGTAATCACACACAAACCGACAAATCTAGCAAAACGTAATGTTAGTAATTAAAAAACTGGGATTGTTATATTAGAGTATTTAAATAAGTATGTAAAAGTGGAGGAAAAAGGCACTTGCGACGAAACAATAGTTTAAAAAATATATAAACGCAAAAGAAAAAAACCCATTAGTATTCACACAAAAACAAAAAATATACACAGACACACCCAAAAAACACCGTAATAATTATATATAACCACGATACTTTGTTAAAAATATATATACATTTAAGTAAGTACATTTACGTGAAGATTTAGGCTAAAACATATTATTATATTGAAAAAATAATAATATAAATTTATTACTTGACGAAATA
Source organism: Homidia socia (assembly GCA_036850745.1). Lineage (NCBI taxonomy): Eukaryota > Metazoa > Arthropoda > Collembola > Entomobryomorpha > Entomobryidae > Homidia > Homidia socia. The sequence goes on from JAANSP010000103.1 coordinate 1,448, forward strand.
TGATGAATAATAACTATGATAAACAAAGAAAAAAAACAAAAAATACCAATAAAAAAGTCGTCGTTTCTATTTCAAAAGTTTTAAAAATAATTTGTATTGTTTATTTGATTGATTGAAAAACATCATTTCCAAAAATATAAATGGTTCATTTTCTACTACACATTATCACCACTATCGTCGTAAGAATCATCACCTTGATTAGCTTCATCAAAACCAAAAGATCCACTTGATTCTCGATCTTCTTGTTGTTCTGTATCATCCCCCCAAGGCTCATCATTTTCAACCACATCCTCCTCCTCGCTCCCCCGTTGCCAATTCTGGTCTTCCGTTGTTCCCCCATCTTGTTGCTGGTCATATTTCTCTAAAAGTTGATGGTCGCCAACCATTGCCTCGTATTCTTCTTCAATCTCACCTGCCCATTCTTCAAAGTCCATTGAGAGTCTACTAGGAGAAAGGCTTGCCAAGGAGCCCTTCTTTTGAGGGTCCCGAATGTACATTCATGCCCGCATACTCTGCCTCTCTTCTCAACACAGTTTCCTCGATAATTGAGTCGAGTATATTTCGACTGTTTTTCTTTCTTCCCACTTCTCGTTCCGTTTGCTCGTTGGTTGGAGGCACCATGGTCTCCTGCAAAAGTTCGTAAACTGCTTGGTTGGTTTGACTTCCAATGAAATGAATAGGAGCAATTTCCCGAATCCTGTCAAAGCCCACCATTTGAATGATTTGATCCAAAGTTTGATCCCAGGGTTGACGGCTCTCGAGGATTCTCTTTTGCTCCTCGTGTTTCTCCTGTGCTGCCTTGTATTTTGCCAAAATGGCCTTTTCTCGGTTACGCAGACACTTGTGGTATTCATGCTGCTTGCGAAGGGCTTCCAACTCAAATTCCTCTTGCAGTTGTTTCAGCGACTATAAAATATGGCAAACACATTAAAAACAATTTGTTGAACTGAAACGAATTTGATTTGATTAGTATCGGAGAAAGCAAATTATAGCCGATCATCAATGATATTTCAGTTCTTGTATTTACCTCCATGATAACCGAGTCGGCCAAGTTTACAGCAAGTTGATCAAACGCATGAAAAATATCAGCAAAAGTCCACCGGTCCAACTGAGTTCCCGTTGTTGTTATACCTTCCTCCTCAAAAGTTACTGGGTTGGCTTCCAAAGGTTCATCGTAAATTGGCTCGCATTGCATTTCAGTGGATATAAAGCCCGTTTCGTTGTCACCAATGTCCTCCAAATAAGTATCGGTTTGCACAAAGCAGTTTCTGCGTCCACTGAGCGGTGGCGGCGTTCCCGGTTCTTGGGGTTGTTCCTCAACCATGTCGCGGTGATTGCCTCCCAGCAGTAGGATTCCATGGAGGACGGGTAGCTCTGGAATGTTCGGATTGTGGAAATCCCGATGGACGAATTGCTTTACGCTTCCAATAAATGGTCGTTTCTTCCTCATTTCCGTACGAAATTGCTTTCGGAAAGTTGACGGCATGTTTTTCAAAATGCTCTTGGCCTGTGCGCATCGTATTACTCTATTTGGAACGCACTCGGCGTCAATTTGCGGAAGAGAAGTTACAGAAGTGGGTGGAACGGCCACCTGAACATCTAGCTTTGAGACGGATAACACTGGCAAGCCTAGTTTCTTGGGATTCATGGAAGGGGCTGGCGGTCTTTGCATTAATGCACTTTTTGGGCCAATGTAGTCGGCCGGAGGACGCAAGTCCTCGGGTGCTTGTGAGTAAACTACTGCGGGGATTCCGGGGAGAAAATTTGATTTTCTGGAGGGGGTAGGTCTATTTTGCCTGGAATTTATTCGCGATGCCATTTTTCAGATATTGGCCACGGCCAGTGGGACACGATCTTTGAAAATATGTTAGGAATTTTGTAAGTGAAATGAAAGGAGTGTGAGAACCATGTAGATAACTGTGGAATATCTTTGAAATACATACCAGAAACTAAAATGGTGTTTTTCAAAAAACGTGCTCAGTGTAATAATTTGATCAATACTATTTCTTCAGAACATGAATATACTACGGAAGAACCAGGGAAACCTTGTAAAATAGATTGGATGTAAAAAGTGGGATATTTTTTTAAAACTCTGAGTGCTCCTGTAGGAGTACAAAAAGGGACAACAATCAAAGAAAATTGACACAAGTTATTTCCATGCTATACATTTTTCCGACTAAAAAGCTTTTTTTTGCTACTCGTCGTCACTTTATTTCCTTATAGACAGGAGAGATGAAAATGTACTCGGTTTGGTTTGTATTCTTAATACTCTGTAGTTTTGGAACTTTTCATGCCTCCGAAGCAGAACATGGAGTAAACTCTGGCCGTATCCCTTCCAACGTGAAAATTTATCCCAAGAGTGAACTCAAAAGGAGCCACAGTCGTCTGATTCCCAGTAATGAAATTACAAGTCATCTACAATCAATCCCACAGCTAAAAAGACCAAACCATGAAAGCAAAATCCCCCCATCTCTCAGTGATCTTCTTCCAGAACACAAAGTTCTCTATCTGCGCGCTCTCGGCAAGGATTATGACTTTGCTCAGTTTGGAAAAGCTTGCAAGGTGCTCACGGCGGATGAGTTGGAAGTATTTCTGGCACTTTTTGACGAATACATTGAGCCCCATGAGGGAGAAGCCCAAAGAGCAAGTCCCCAGGAAAAGGGAGAGTACCTGGAAAGGCTATTCAATCACTCAAGGGCAATATGCGACTTTAGGAATTTGCTCACTTGCGACAAGCATTTGCTAACTTGTGTATGCGTCCATCCCTCCATGGGTGTAAGTCGGCAGGGCATCTGTGGCGTTAACGTTGGTCACACTTGCGAGATTTCACGAAAAGCTCTTTTTAAACATGGGCTTCCATTAACCGTGACTGGGACGAGTCCCATCAAGTGCCTTTTGGAAAATGCCGAGTGTGTTATGCCATCAGAGGGTGAGGCGTTGGGCTCAGGTATCAGGCCAACAAGAAAGCTTTGCAAGTGTCGTAGCGGCTTCTCTGGAGCAACCTGCAGTCTTCGTAATGATCCAGCTGAGACAAATTTTTCATCCCGTAAAAATCAGAAAAATGGCATTAAGAGAAGTTCGAAAACTTATCATGCTGATGCACTCTCGGAGGAATTAGATGCAGGGCGACCAATTTGGATGGATGAGATTGGGGCAACGCCTGGAGAATACTTTATGCATCCAGAAGATATTAGGGATAGACTGATCGAGTTGATGGATGAAGGAGGAAATGTACGCTCCAGGTAGGAAAATGTTTGCAATGCAAATGAATGTTAAAAAAAACAAAAGAATAATAACTCATTGTTCGTTTTCAAAAGAGATCAGAAATCAGGAAGCTCAAAAGCTTGTGAAGAACATGGAGATGGATGTTGACAAGGAGGAAATGGTTGTAAACGAGCTGCACCTTAGAAAATTAGCTCATCTCAAGCACGGGCAGACATGTGACCCTGAACGTCAAGTGATTTTAGATAATCCGCCAGTTGCAAAGGATGTGAATGACCGGTGGATTGATCCTCATCCTCAAGACATTAAATTTTGGCAGCTGGGTTTACTGCAAACAAAAAAGCCCCTTTGTAATGTACACAAGCTGCTTCGATGCAATGACGTCACAAAGGTTTGTGAATGTAGGTCAAGTGTGGAGTTGGATCCGGGAGGAAAGAAAATCCCTTTTCCCATGTAAAATTCCTCTTGGACATAACTGTGAGTCAGACTTTGAATCTATTCTAGAATTTGACCCTCTCAGGGATAGGAAGCGGTTTTCAGAAATGACTCCCCCCGAATGCATGCCCGGCACGGAATGTATGGAAAAGCCGTTTTTCTTCCAAAGGAAATGCTGGTGCTCTTCTAAGCTCAATTGTGACACGAACGCCTTTGACGAAGAGCGGTTTACCAAAATGATTAGCGCATTACAATCCCGGTTCACCCTGAACCTGGGGGATTCCTGTGATCCGAAACTGCACGAGCGACTGCTCAGCTACAGAGATGATGAGGATCCTGGGCATGAAAAACGCTTACTGTTACTTCAAGAAATAGTTGAGAATCCAGAAAGTCGACTTTGTGACATTGAAAGCTACCTAAATTGCTCAGATATTTCTCGAACATGTCAGTGTTGGAAACAGTTGCAACCTGCTGAGCGTAAAGACGGAGAGTATGATTGTGTGGCCATGAACATGGCCAGTTGTGGACGGACGTTCAAGTACGGGAAATACATGTATACTTCTCAGGGCTCGCAACTGTGGCAAGTGGAGAAAACATTCAACAAACAATTTCTTCCTGGCTGTGTTCCAGGTGCAACATGTACCGGAGGAAACAATCCGGAATGGGCTGGACGTTGCATGTGCGCCGACCCTGAGAAAACTGGAGAAACTTGCAGTGACGCCAAAAGTACTATAACGGATGCCTTCAGGGCGAATCTAATTCCGCACGATGACACACAGGAAATTGACATTCTTCGCGTTTACTTTGATCTGAACAAACAAACAGCTCTGATGGAACATTTAATGACTGCAGGAGTGAATGAAGTTTGTGATCCAAGTACTGGCTTGACGCTGGACAGACTTATGAAATTTTGGAGGGAAATTGCAAACTCAAGTAATGTGGACGGAGAGCGACAAACTTTGCCCTATTTTATTGCAGCCACAAAATGGAGTAAATATTTGGTCAGCACTGTGCAAGGAAAGATGGCGAGTTTATGCAATGCAACAGCTGGGCTGAGATGCCACAGGACATCTGGACGCTGTGGATGTCGTCGGGGGACCAGATGGCTAGGAGATAAATGCTATTTGGAGCCAAACGAGCGGTGTGACCCCAAGCCGGGTGCAGAATGGGTAACAACTTGCATGAAGGGTACTGTATGCTCACCAGTCGAAGAAAACCAGTACAAAAGCTACAAATGTACGCCATGTCACAAGAAAGATGGAGGCGCCTGTATTGCTGGCGAAGAAGCGGAAGAAGATGAACAGGAAATTTGGGATATCTGGAATGTTCAAGATGTTAATGATGATGAAAATAATGTTGAACAAGTGGAAAAGACTAACCAAAAAATAAGAAGTCATGAAGTTCCTGGTGGGCAAAAGTCATTTGAAAGGAAGAGGATGCAGGGTAAATCCATAGAACAGGGCGAAAAGAAAGGCGCTGTTGGTAGGTCTATGTGGGTAAAAGATCCGGACAGATACACCGAAAAACCCAACAATATGCTATCATCAATGGTGTCGTTAGAGCTGGATGCAGACGATGAACTAAACTATCGTCAAAAGGACGCATACGTCCAAGAAATTCGTCGCATGCTCAAAGAAATCCTGCAGTTCAGAAAGATTCCATTTGGCAAATCCTGCAAAATGGAAAACGAAGAGAAGCTTGCTCAACTTTTTCCAACTCTGCCCATCTATGACTTGCAGCATCCACCCACCCCCATTCCCATGACGTATGTAATTCTAAGCCGATTGTACTGGAAGGGGATTTCCTTTTGTGATCGAAACTTGTTTCTCAAGTGCACTAACGATGCTGTGTGTGGTTGTTCCTTTGGCTTTGGACTTGTTGAAGAAGAAGGGCAATGTCGTTTAAAAGAGAATAGTCATTGTTCACGTCAATTGCTTGAAGTTGGGAGCAACAAGAGAAATGGCAAAAGTAATAAGCATCCGCTGTTTCAATGCCAGAGGGGAACACGTTGCACTCAAATTGATTATGGACTGCCAATTTGTGTGAAAAGTAATGAAGACAGCCTCGATGATCAAACAAAGTAATAAGCATCCGCTGTTTCAATGCCAGAGGGGAACACGTTGCACTCAAATTGATTATGGACTGCCAATTTGTGTGAGAAGTAATGAAGATAGCCTCGATAATCAAATGATGGATGAAGATATCAAGAGACAGCTCCACAATAGTAATAGCACGCTTTACCTTTCCAAAAATGGAAGGAGCAGCAAGGTAGAACCTAGCGGATCATCCAGTTGGGGACGTAAACAAGTTTATTTTGTAGGGATTATAGCACGCTTTACCTTTCCAAAAATGGAAGGAGCAGCAAGGTAGAACCTAGCAGATCATCCAGTTGGGGACGTAAACAAGTTTATTTTGTAGGGATAGCTGTGACAGTACGAATGATTATAACATGGGCTGTTGTTTGATTTTGCCAGTAATTTCAATTTGCTTCAAAACTTGATCTCTAGTTAGAATACAGATACTTTTAAAATTAAAAATATATAAATAAGTACATAAAATAAAAAATATCAAATAAAACATACATACATAAAAATATGTATCACGTTTTTGCTTTCCAAAAGATAGATAAAATTCGACTTTGTTTGGGCACAAAACACACTTGTAGAAATCCGACATTTTTTGCAAAAATCATCACAATGAAAAGCCACAGCCAGACTGTCACGTTTGTTTAGCTCGTCCAGTGTTTTTCCAGTTTTATCTAATTAAATTTGACCTTCAGTGCTAGCCGTCTGCTAAACGTTTGCAAAACATGGTATCGGAAATTGATGACAATTTTACGGAATATAAATAAATACATAAAATAAAAAAATATCAAATAAAACATACATACATAAAAATATGTATCACGTTTTTGCTTTCCAAAAGATAGATAAAATTCGACTTTGTTTGGACACACAGCACACTTGTAGAAATCCGACATTTTTTTGTAAAAATCATCACAATGAAAAGCCACAGCCAGTCTGTCACGTTTGTTTAGCTCGTCCAGTGTTTTTCCAGTTTTATGTAATTAAATTTGACCTTCAGTGCTAGCCGTCTGCTAAACGTTTGCAAAACATGATATCGGAAATTGATGACAATATTACGGTTTAGTTAGATTTAGATACATAACGAATGGATTATAAAGGCTTATTTGTGTTTCAACAGCACATCATTCATGAACAGTAATAATTTGTTGCCCTCTAATCTAGGTTATCATTTTAGACAGTTTTAAATATATACGAAGCTATAAAAATAGATGAGTATGAAAAGGTACTTTCATTCTGTTGTATTTTTATCAGACGAATCGACGAATGAATGCCAAAGTATAGCATCTTTAGTAAAACGGGAACAAGTGTGCTGTGTACGTAGATGAATATGAAAAAATACTTTCATTCTGTTGTATTTTTATCAGACGAATCGACGAATGAATGCCAAAGTATAGCATCTTTAGTAAAACGGGAACAAGTGTGCTGTGTACGTCCATATACACATGAATGACGATGGCGATAAGAAATTTCCGTTGTGCATGCATTTACAAGTATGAAGAAACACTACCACGAAGAGTTTTCAGGAAGAGGTTATGGATTATTGCAGTATAAATTGTGGTTATCTATCTCATATTTTTTCAACTAATTTATGTATGGTACTAAAAAGTATACCAATAAATGGTATACACTGCACTTCTACTACCGACCACATATTATATTGGGAAACGACACTTTTCCCATATTATTGCCTGAATATAAGTCAAAACAAAATTTACATGTTTACATAAATCAAGTGACCGCCCGCTCCATAATTTTTTATCATTCTGCCATTCATCAATAAAAATGAAACTCCAGTCCGATAGATTCTACAACTTAAATACGCATCCTTTGGATGCTGTTGCTGTATTAAAATTTAGGATTACACAGACGGTATTTGAGTGAAACACAATCTTCACACATTAATATTTTTTAACAGTATATACCTCTAAAATTGTATCAAATAAATGCAATAATATTAATAAATTTACTTTTTTGTAGCAATCATCATCATCATCATCGCCCCCAAAGCATAACAGTTGGTTACAGTGGTTCAGTCGAGTGGTATAGAGAGTACCTACCTACACGACGAAAAGTCACACGTTATCTTATTGTATAAGCATTCTAGATTTTCTGATGCTAAAAAAAATTTCAAATAAAGAATTTTTCTTTAGAAAGACTATAAATATCAATTTTGTTTGAGTGATCTTTTAACTTGTCACTGGAAAAACGCTAAAGGAGTTCTTTTATCGGTGTGCTACGGTGAAAGTAGGAGATTTTTTGGAAGAAATCTCTATCAATTTTTTCATCAGAAGGCTATTTTAAATGCACAACTGTTCTTCTTGCAATTTCCGTTACTTGCGCACTCCGATGGGCGCAGTGAAGGTGATAAATGTAGTAAGTTCCACTGAAAACAACTATTTCCCGTGTTGAAATCTTGTTTGATCTCAAGAAAGACAAAGCAATTAACTCCCGAAATGTTTTCTTGCTTGGCCCCCTTCTGAAAGGTCTTTGGAGCAATCAGCCTCATTCTCGTTGCAGTCTCATACATTTCAGTGTGGACCCTTGCTGTTTTCACTGGAACAGTAACGGTGTGCGTGGCTCTTTCTCTTTTACATATTTTATTTTATCTACTGGGCAGCCCTGGTTTGATCCAGTCGAAAGCAAACAGAGTTGTGGTAATTGCCAACTGAATCAAAAAAATCTTTATAAACAAAACTTTTTTTTACATATGTATAAAAACATTAATTGATGCTCATTAATTTTTCCAGAGTTTTCTCTACAACGTGCTTGCTGGCATCGCCCTTATCGTTGCTGGAATAGAATTGATCGGATGGTCAGAATACTCTGATCCTTCATGTAAACATAACTGTCCACTCCTCTACAGTGTGGGCGTTGCAAAGGTAAAAAATATTAATGTAAAATCAAGTTATCTTTTTGACAAAATGTAATCTTTTACAACTATGCAGTTTTATTATTTATTGTTTTTTTTTGAAAATCAGACATTAACTTTTATGAACGGCACACTCTACTTGATTGCGGGATTTCTAGGGGTAAAGGATGACGACTTGTTAGACGCCGAATCTGAGGACGTTCCTTTATTGTCCTCTACCACTGTATTAGCCAGTATTCCTGGCAGCATAGCTGGAAGCAAACATGCCCTTCACAACGGTCAAAATCAGCACTTTTACTACTACGACAATTTCCTTCGACAGCCAAAAGTTCCGTATGACAGGAGATCTTCAGCAGTCCTCCTATAGAAATCAGCAGTTTATTCGTCCTCCTCCGTCATATATCACCGGAGAATACTCTTTTAACGAGTCGTACAGCAGTGCACAGTCACATAATCATGGAGCCCACGCTCAGCTAGCAGAAGGTAGAGGAGGGTGTGCTGTTGTTGTGAATGTTGGAAATGGAAACAATGGAAGGCGGTTGTCGAGACATTTAAATTCCAGTGTGAATGTTACAACTAGCTCCGTGAGAGAAACGTAGCATCTAATCTTCATCATCATCAGTTGTTGGAGAAGGTCTTTGTATGCTGACATTAATCTAAGACTAATATTAAATTGTCTCGGGTGTTTAACGTTTTATATGGTCGTGGCGAAAAAAGAATCAGTATATTTAAGGCTGTGGGTGTTTATGCTTTTTTACATCACATCGAAAATAGTGATATCGTCTACAATATATCATACTGTTTCAGTGTAACTTTCTTTAATCAATTATTGTATTTCAGTTGAAGTCACACAAATTTTTATTTTATAAATATACATGTACCGGCTTACCGTCTGACTCTGTTATCTTTTGAATTGCCGATATTTGACATAATAAAACAATCGTTTTAATTGTTTAAAATACATGTGTTGTGTGTAGTTTCTTCAACTCCTTCTAGAAAACTTTCTTTTTACATGGTGAAGCGCCTTGACTGATTTTTATTACATAAAATGTAGTCAGTCATCACTTAAATTATATGTAAAATATTATTTTCTCGCAACTAGTTAAAATTATTTGACTTTGTAATGCAAAATACATGGGCATCACCTTTCGTCTCACTTTCCCCCATAAGTATTCTCCAACTCTGCAACCAAGAAAAGTTTTACGCTGCAAGAGAAAATGGAATCTACATAAAATATAATTTCATAAAAAATAACCTTTTCACACTCGAGTAAAATACCAGAAATTTTTTTTGGAAATAAGCTTGGCATAACGTTTTGCTTAGTCCATCGTGTTTCTCCTCTCACATTCACATTCCAATGGAACATCGTGTTCTTTTTTATGGTATTCCCAGAAAAAATACGCCCACAACACTAAAATACAACGTCCCTCCACATGATTTTTATCACTTGTAAAAAATTCAATGATTCCATCAACATTATACTTTTCATCGTTTACTAAAATATCTCTTTCAGAACGGCACTGCCCCAGCCACAGTGACCAGCAAAGGTATACTGCTGATGAATAACATATTACCAATTATTATTTAGCCGCTACTGCAAAGCGTACGACTAGCAGCCCAGTCTTAAAAATACATGCATAAAATAACAAAGTTATCGTCTTCATTACCATCATCATTATCATCATTTTCGCTGTTGGCTGCATGCACATTGAAAATTTAATATTTCTAATAGAATGAATCCCGTAGAGAGTAGAAAGAGAAAAAAGGAGGATGTTGATACAACGACTATGCTACCGCTACTGCTGTTCTGTTCAGTCCGGATGATGACTATTTTATGTTTAAGCGAAACAAGTCACAAGTCCTACACCTTTTCCTTCGCCTTGTTTTCTCTCATGGTTTTATGCCATCATCATCATACATTTTCATATCACATCACGTCGTATATCCTATCTTCCATTAGATCCTCCTTCACAAGAAACTAGTACTGTACAAACAAGATAGAAAAAAGAGAGAGAATATGACGAAGAAAAAGAAGAAGAAAATGGTCTTGTGATCTTCTCTTCGTCTGTATGTCTTTCTTCTTCTTCTTCTGCCCACACGTTGAGGCATTAGTATTACATGCATGCAATATGTATGGGACATGCGTTCACACAAACACGACATGGAAAGATATGAGGATAAGGGGAAAAACATTCATTTTATCTGTGCACGCTCACAGACTCAGACTACTCACTACACATTGCTGTCAAAGTCAAAAAGTAGCATTTCACACAGTTTATACATATTTTATGAGCAACAACATCATACAATAGCACGTCTCTCTGCTCTTTTTATTTTCTACACCACCGTACCACGGCCACAAACAGACAGATGGAGAGAGAGAGAGCCGAGCAGGAGAGGAGATAAAAGGAGAGAGAAGAAGATGATACTATTAGAGGATATTTACAGCCACTCTAGAGACACAAAATGTTAAAGGACTATTTTCTCTCCCACTTACACCTTTGCTGCTGTGCTGCATCTTTTGCTGACTCTGCTCTGCTTACACTTATAAGTCTCTTTTGTACTTACCTAACCAACTTAAAAGCATGCAGCAGCATCACAACACCACCATCTACAATCTACATTACTTACTTATATTACATACTGTCGTGGTCGTGTGATGTGTTGTGATGATGATGTTTCTTCTATACCATGCTATTCTCCTAATAACGTTCCATTTCCATCTATCTTTGCAAACTTTATCATCATCGTCGTCACTCTATTCTCATCCTCCTCAACTCTTTTGCTTGCGCTCTCTCAACTCATCCATCCATCCAAATCCATTCCGACCACCGTAAAACACATTTACACAAGTGCGGACACAATCCAAATCAAACTAAACTTGGCATATTGATACCGCTGCTGCTCTGCTACCCACTATTACCAAAAACATCTCTCTGTACTCTTTTACAGGTAGATACGTACATAATCATAAGCTGAAGAGGAGTGAGAAAGGATCAAATCCCTTTCATAACAATATCATGTAAATGTATGTAGGTATGTAGTCGTCGTCGTAGCGGATGCAAACATTTTTGAAGGGCAATATTGTTATTGTTATTATTATTATGATGATGATCTGTGAATGTTTATATCCTTTTTTCTCTTCTATGCACTTGTGACTTGACTGTATATTGCCGTCATCATCATTGCCGTTCTTCTATTGATCAAAGTAATGTTACTCAGCACTCTGCTCAAAGTAATCATGAAACTTTTACATGCAAACATGTAGGACGTTCGTATGCATGTACTCTAGTCTTCATAGTCATCATCGCAGATGAACTGCATAGAAAAATTGAAAGTTGATTGAATTGAGCCACTTTAGTTTTTTAAACCCTTCGCTCCTCCGTCGTCCTCGTCTTGTTTTTCTGGTGTTGCTGCTGCTGCTGTCGTATACTCTTTGGTTGTATCAGCATACGTTTGCCTTGTTTTTTAACTGCCTATTAACTAATATCTTTTATTATATCCGTGTAGTGTAAATAAACTCAATAATAATATCAGATCACACACTCGCACGGTGCAATAATGTATGCTGTCTCAGCAGCACAAGATCCTTTTTCGTTCAGGTTTTTTCTTGTGCAAAAAGTTGTGTGTTGATCCTCATGATAAGCAAGTGAAAATAGTGTTTTGTGTCTTGTTGTTTTGTGAATGTGACGAACAAAATATATATAATCTTTTTTTCTTTTTACTAATAATAAATAATAATATGTGCATATATATAAAAATATAAAGATTTTAGATCATTTGATCAGGTTGTTGGTTTTTCTGACTGACTGACTCTTGTTGCTTCTGTTGCTGCTGCTGAAAAAAGATGATATGGTTAGTAGTAAGGAATAAAAACAGAAACAATATTTTTTAAAGGTACATCCATAAGAAAATCTTAGAAAACAACACATCATCCTGTCATAAGTATGTTGCTGTCTGTTTGCTAGAAAATGGAGTAAAAATTGCAATAAAACAAGTTAAAGTACATGATGCCACGTATAAAAAAATATAGTAGATTATATGGCACATCTTCTGGTTTTTAGATAATACATGTCTGGTGCCCGTGATAATAATGGCAGTGCTGTTTCTTCTTCTGCTGCTGCTGTTGCAAAAGATGCAAAACATTTTTTTCTGTACCAAATAATAATAATATTAAAAAAACCAAACTTGTTGGCTTGCTGGTTATGTTTGCTGCTGCAGCTACTTTTCGTTCCTCCTCAATAATAATAGATGATATATTTATGATGGTGATAAGATTGTGATAATTTTTGCACTTTGGATGAATAAGTCAGGAAGAAGAAGAAAGACTGCTGCTACTGTATACTTCTACCACAACTTTTCGCTGTACAGTTTGTCTTCTTGTTATAAAGAAGTAGGCATTTTATAGGCATTATATACTCTTGCGTCGTTGTCACATTTTACCATTGCTCTGCTACATTTTCTTTGTGTTTTTGCATACAATTATTTCAGTGTAGTGCTGTTACTTTTGTGTGCAGTTTTTTTATTTTAAATGTCCGTTCTCCTCAGTTGAATTAGTGTAGGAGATGAATCCATACTAGGAAGTAAAAAAGGGTGCATCTTGTAAAAGGACACATAATTATATATAGCCTCATTACGGTTGTTGCAATAAAATGCAAAAAAGTGCATAAATGATGAGTTCAAAAAACAGACATTTCGTTTTTGTGTGTACTATACTGCAACTCTGTTATCTCCTCTTGTTTGTCATTTATTTTGTAAAGTGAGTCAAGAGAATATTTCTACCGTATAATATTTTATTCTGTGGATCTTATCATTATCGTTTAAAAATAGCCTATTCTTGGTGCCACAATACATATCAGTGAGAAATGAATAGCATTTACAAAATAATAAATTGTCAGTAAGACTGACAACGACGGAAGAAGACTGCTAAAAGTTAATGATCAGTGTGCCTTCAGCGTATTAGTATAGGAAATGAAATGGCTAAATAAAAAGAAATACTAGAGCTATACGTAGCTATATAAAAGAAAAGTATAGACTAGTAGAGAAGAACATATAAGTATAGCTGGTGGTAACTTGTTGCAAATCGCAAAACGGAAGCCAAGCTTTGTTGGGTTGGATGGTCATGCTCATGATGATAATTGTAATGATACGGGTGGTTGTTTGTCTGATTATTATTACTGTTGAACTGATGCTATACATTATATGTACATATCTTTTTGCATTCAGCTGTATTGTTGTTTTTGGATTCGATTGTGGATTGTTGAATTTTTATAAAGAAAATGTTATACTGAGTAAAAAAGAGTGGAAAGGGGTTGGAGATTATTTGAATGACATGCTGATGCTGTGGATGAAAGTGAATTGAACTCTTTTAAAAAATATGTAAGGGTATTTGGTATTTTTGTTCACATCATCATCATTATTATTTTCATCATGAAACAAGTTACAAATTCCCACAATAGTTTTTTATGCGTTCTTACTTAATGCGCTTGTTGTGGTAATGGTAAGAGACTGAGACAAGACAGACATCACTTAAATAAATCACCTGAATAAACAGGTATGAAAATTGGATGGTGCTTGCAATCGCTTGTTGTCTGCTGCTGCTGACTGAACAATTTTTTTGAAAATATTTTTATGCAGCAGCAGCAGAATCTCTTGGTAGTTCAAATAGCGATGATAATATTATCATCATGATGTGTGTAGATTTGAGCCTTAAATTTAAGTAAATTCATTGAGTATATAGAAGCCTATGAGAGAAGAAAAAGTACATTGGGTTTACAGGATATTAGGTATTTTGTAAAGTGAATGGAAAAAATACGCTTGCTCAGTTGCTCACATCATCAGTCATCAGTCATCGTCATCATCCACCAATGATAAAGTATATAGATATTGCAATTATTTTTATTATTATTGTTGTCTGTATTTACCTGTTGCAATAATGTACATAATTAAGATCATCTTTAGTCAAGTATATTAACTGGCTATCACTGCACTCGTCAGTTAATTAAAACATAAACAAGGCATCAATTTTTACTCCACTTTTGTGGTGCGCAGTATATGCATAAAAAGCTTGCGTGTACCATTTCAAAAAAAAATTCAATTTTATAAATTATCCCAATGCAAGACTTTTGTCTTGCAATAATTTTAATATTTTTGGTAGTACCTAATAATAACCAGTGTAATAACTAAACTAGTACTCTTTTGTATTTTCATAGATTGTTGTAAAACAGTGTTGACAAAAGTATGACGCAACTCCAACAATAGTTTGATGTGACGCTGCTTATTGTGAATTTGCTGATAATTGTGAGAAATGAACTATGGACATTTCTTAAATGCTCGTCTGGTCAAAGTTAAAAAGGCAGCTAGAGTCACATTTTTTGTGGAAAGAAAATAGCGTTCTTGTGTTGTGAGCATCCAAGAAAAAGTGCTTGTTTCGCTGCTGAGTGTTTATTTATTATTACCTACTTTCAAATTTAAATACTACTGATCGATCTTCTTGTGATAAACTTAACAATTTATCATCGGTCAACATTTCATGTATCGTTTGAAAATGATGACTGATAATTGTGAGAAATGAACTATGGACATTTCTTAAATGCTCGTCTGGTCAAAGTTGAAAAGGCAGCTAGAGTCACACTTTTTATGGAAAAAAATAGCGTTCTTTCTTGTGTCGTGAGCATCCAAGAAAAAGTGCTTGTTTCGCTGCTGAGTGTTTATTCATTATTACCAACGTTCAAATTTAAATACTACTGATCGATCTTCTTGTGATAAACTTAACAATTTATCATCAGTCAACAATTCATGTAACGTTTGAAAATGATGGCATGAAAAATTCAGTAAGAATGGTTGATGTCTGGTGATTATCGACAGTTTCAAGCATAACATAGCAAATTACTTGAAGCAGAAGGAGCAGCTTTCTTGTCCAGCACAAACGCAACCATTCCCAAAATGGATGGAGGTAAGCATTCAGTAATTATTAATGCTCGTTTTAAAAATTATTAAAAAGTAGAAGGATTTATTTAAATATTTTTTAAATTCCAATTTTGTAGGGAGTTTAACTCGCTCCAAGGTCGTAGACCACGAAGCGTTTTTCCAGCAATATGACGCGATGAAGGAGGACTATGAATCGCTCCGAAAGCGATACGCAGACCTGATAGCCTCGCATTCTGGAACAGTTCATAAGCTGGAGCTGGCCCAGGAGGAGATTAACCGTGTCAAAAAATTATATGAAGAGGCCTTACAAGAAACAAGTAACGCAATCAGGGAACGCAATGGACTGCAGCAGCAATGTACCGCCGCGATTAGGCAGTGGGACTCGGCTCTCTGCGAAAGGAACGAGTACAAAGATGCCCTATCCAAAGTTCAACAGCAACATGAGGAGGCCATGAAGGAGATCAATCAGGCCATGGCCGTTAGAATAAAGTCAAACAAGGATATAAAAAGACTTACCGAGGAACGAGATGCGGCTTTGCAAGAGTACGCCCTGATTATGAGTGAAAGGGATTCGGTTCACAGAGAGCTGGAAAAGCTAACTGATGACCTAGCTCAATCCAAAAAGGAAATCAAAAGGCTGGAAACACAGAATAAAGAGTTTCTGGAGAAAATTCAAGGTGAGAAGAAATTAACATTGTTTAATAACAATAATTATTATTAAATGACGCAGACATTTATGATCCTTTTGTGAATTGTCTTACGTGAAACTTTCACTTTTCTTCCACACATTTTCTCTCTCTTGCTATTCTCTTGTCTATGCTCTCATTTCACACACGGATACGTTTCTGGTAAGCTATTTTTGGCTAGCCTTGCAGATCCGTTACGAATCTTTTTTTCTCTCTATAAAACCTTTATAATTAATTACAAATATAATAAATGGCTCACTCAAACTATTTTTTCACATAACAATGTCGATTGGTTTTTTATAGTGCATGAATTTTGCTTATTGTCTTTACTAAAATATTTTTATTTTATTTAAATGCGACAACAGAAGCTTTACAAGAAAGCGAAGTGTCAAAACGACGGAGGGATTGGGCATTCAATGAAAGGGAAAAGATTGTCAGGGAAAGGGAGAGTCTGAGAACTTTGTGCGATCGGTTGCGTAAGGAAAGGGACCGCGCTGTGTCAGATCTTGCAGAGGCTCTCAGTGAATCAGAGGATATACGAAAACAAAAGAATTTAGCTTCAAAGCAGCTCAAGGAACTAAGGGATAAGATAGAAATTGAAAAGGAGAATCGCTCAATGAGATTTCAGTATCTTTCAAATTCTAGTTTTTCTGAATCAAGGGACTCCGCTATTGACTCTGATATGCATTCGGGGCATTATAGTATTAAGGTTTGTAAAGTAGATAAATCGAATTTGAAATTGACATTGAGATATTTTTGCAAAATAAAATAAAAATGCTTTTTCTGGATTTTGCAGCTTCCAAACAGTAGAGGAGCGGACCATGGTTTAGTTTTTGAGCCTGGAGTTTACATTTCCAGTATTGTACCTGGTTCACCAGCGGCTAAAGAAATGAACTTGAGTGTTGGTGATCGAGTTCTTTTTGTAAGTGAAACGTAATGAAAAAAATTTTTGTAGACATTTTCAGAAAAAAGTTCAATTAATGATTACTCCGCCGTGTTTTTGCAGATAAATGATACCCAAATCGACAATGTTCAGGACGCGTTGTTGGCCCTATCTGAAGACATTGATCCTGTCGTGCTAACACTGAGCCGAAGTGCTGGTCACTTATCCAGCCCCATTAACTCCAATACAAATCCCAACTCATCCAACAGTGCTAAATCAATGGCTTCCTCGTCAAATCAGCCAAAACCTGGAAACAATTTTCATGCATCCAATTCTTCCCTCAAGTCAGACAAATCAGAGCCCAGCACTGTGATGCCAAGGAGTCGAGGTGTTAATGGAGGTGGTTCTGGCGGAAAGCCTGGAATGTCCAGTGGTGGTGGTCTTCGAGACATTTTTCGGGTTCGTCTTCCAGGGAAAAAGTATTCCTCTCCTGAAGAAGCGACACTGGCAACTCTAGACTCTGCAATAGCAGCGGGAGGCGGTGGCAGTTCTGCCACGTCTGGAAATGCATCTCATATTAGTAGAAAAAGTCGAAAGAAGCGATCTTCAGCACAGAGGAATTCTGCCACGGAAAATAGTCTAAATAAGAATGGTACATGGCCAAGAATGATGCTGCCACGCAATTCATCTTGCTCATACACGTTGCCCCAGGGGGATGGCAGTGAGCAAGGAGTTGCTGGTGGGGCTGGAACAGGAACAAATACAATCAGTGGACCTAGCTCAAACTCGTCGGCGGGTGGTAGTCACCACGGAGAAATGTCATTTTATGGACAATACACACCTCACAATGGCAGTGGAATCACGCTTGCCAATGTCAGCAATAGCGTGTGTGTACGAAGGGCTGGTGGTGCGAAGGAGAGGGCGCCCATTTCCAACATGATTTGGGATTTGAACGTACCTCATCCTGCGAAAAGTGTTGGGGCAATTAGTGGGGCTGGTGGACAGTCAATGATGGGCGTGGGAGGATCCTCCGGAATCAGTATTAATAACAGTAAAAGTTTGACTCTTGCGGGGTCTGGAAGACCCGGAATTACGTCTTTGGCTGGTGGGGGACTTGCTTTGGATAACCATGGGCTTCCGCTACCTTCTTCCGGATCACAGGTTCCGCATCATCGCTACTCTTTTGGTGTGTTCGATCCCAGTCCCAGTTCGAATAAACTTGGGAAAGGAGCACCAGAACGAAATAGTGTTGTTCCAACGCTGACAATGTCGGACGGTTCAAGTATAGACTTTTCCGTTAAATCTGGCAACATGGAAATTTTAGAGTACTACGTTAAGCGAATGGTGAAAAATCAAAATAATAGCAGTGAAAGCGACCACTTGGACAAGGTTGTAACTCCACCATCTTTAGCAATACCAAATGTACCTGTGGGAACTAATCCCGGCTCAAGTGGTAAGGGACAGAATTAAATCATTCCTTTCATGGCCGTTTTTTGGTTTGCTCACTGTTCACGTGCATTGATTTTCCAGTATTAAGTCACTCTGGTCCGTCTCCAGTCACAGTAACAAGCACACTGGATAGGTATACAAATCGGTACCGTTATTCTGGACATCATCACAACGTGGTTGGAACGGCGCTACCTGGATC
Organism: Homidia socia; assembly: GCA_036850745.1. Classification (NCBI taxonomy): domain Eukaryota; kingdom Metazoa; phylum Arthropoda; class Collembola; order Entomobryomorpha; family Entomobryidae; genus Homidia; species Homidia socia. Next base: position 20,208 of record JAANSP010000103.1, read on the forward strand.
CAACACGGGAACACTGCCTCTATCTATACCAAAATCTGACAATAGCTTTACCTTTGAACCTACAGCATATCTTCATAGTCATCCTCATGTCAAAACGAGTAATGAGTCATCCAACTCAATGTCTTTGGGATCCTCCAGTAGTCACAGGATCAACACATTTCGCAACTCGGATGATCTTCTCCTCCATCCAAGTTTTCCCATCGAGCCGTCAGGCACCTTTCCAAGGAAAAGGGAAGCACAGCGAATAAGAATTCCTTCTAATCAGAGCGTCACGAGTCGAAGCTCGACAGAAAAATTTGAACAGAGGAATAGCCCAATGCCCCATATTCGTATAGAGGTAGGCGATAAAATTTTCAATTTTTTGCTAAATTATGATTCTTGAAGTGTGAGTGTGATGATTGATGATGATACTAAATAAATGTATATTCAATCGTCATAATTATGCTGCTGTTGGAAAATATTAGGCAGGACCTCCTAGAAGAATTATGGTAAATTCTTATTTATTAAAATTGGTAATCCAGTGAAAAGGGTATTGAGTTAAGATCAGTGCTTGTACACTTGAACATGCAAGCATGCACGAAGAAAAGTTTTATAAATTGTATTTCAATTACTTTTTTAAGGTTGAAGATCCAGACCATCCAGGCGGCCGATATGTAAGGTTAGTCTAAAAGTGCATAGTGTCTAAAACTGTGTTGTTACTATTTACGCCATGTCAGGTCAGGTTTGGTTAGGTTTTGACAGGATTGCTAAAACGTTTATTACCTATACAATATCACTACCTATACATAACAACATACATACCTATACATAAATGCATGACATAAAAGTACTTGATATCAAAATTATATGACAAAGAGAAAACTGTAAGGATTAATTTGGTCTCCGTAGTGTGTAAAGCTATTCTATTATTTTGTTTTTTTGTTAAACTTGATTTTGTGAAAATTAAACATCATGGCTGACATTATTGATTTAAATACTATATGAGAGTGGGACGTGGATGCTTAAATATTTATTCTGATTATTGATTGGATCTTACTTCATTATAAATCATGCCATATTTTGTATATAGTTTTTATCTTTGTCATACTTTCGATATTAATAGTATTACATCTAGTGTATATAGGTCCTACGCAAACAGGGGTCATTGAAATTTAAGAGCTCAATTAATCCTTCTTCCAGTTCTTGGCCAAGAAAACCAGCTCCTGGCGAGCAGCGTAAAATAGAAATTGAAAGATATGACAAGTCCACTGATCCTCTTGGGATTCAGATTTCCTGCAAGGAAAATGGCGGTGGCGTTTTTGTTTCCTCCGTATCTGATAACTCGCTGGCGTCACAAGTTGGATTACAGGTATTTTTTACTTTCATATCTTGTGTATTTTTCATTATACTTGATTCTGACTACAAATTGTGTCAAGTAAAAAAATTAAGTTAATTTCATACTTCTTTTTGCAGATCGGTGACCAGCTTTTGGAAGTTTGTGGCATTAACATGCGTTCAGCGACATATGAGCTGGCAGCTCATGTATTGAGACAATGTGGGGACTCTGTGACAATTTTGGTGCAGTACTGCCCCGACAAATACCCTCATGATTCATGTAAGTATTTAACTAGCTATTCAAAAATCTGGTAGGATTACACCTATCAGGTTTTTGGGGTGTTGATGCATTATTCTAACGCGTCAACAGCCCTTTTGACGGATTACTCTTACGCGTCAACAGGCATGCTGACGAATTAAAATGGGCGCTCGTACTATTATAGCTTAGAAAACGACGACGTCTTTCTTCATATAATAGCCTTTGCGATTGCAAGTAAGGTTAAAGTTGTGCTTAAAACTCGGCCTTTCTAACTGTCTTTAGGAACGAGACCCAATGAACATATTGTACAAAAATATTACAAGCTTATAACTAGCAAATCACACTATCTGTGTCACATAAAAATTAGAGAGCCCTAGTGCCCATTTTATGCGTCAAAAACAATGTTGACGCGTAAGAGTAATCCGTCAAAAGGGCTGTTGACGCGTAAGAATTTTTTTATGCGTCAACACCTCAAAGACCTGATAGGTGTAATCCTACCAAAAATCTTTAGAGTTTATTTCTTACAATTTTATTTATTTTTAAAATAATAGTTAAAATAAAATGAAAACTATAATTTTAGACGACAACGGATCCAGCTCGGACGATTCTCATTCTGACGGCGAATCTTCATCCGGTCATGATGATATAAATTCATCAATTTCAGACAACGAGTCAAGATCAGGCTCCCGGTCAGGCTCTCCCACACCGTGCAATTCCCCTCAGTCAACATTAGTCCGAAACTCAAAGAAGAACTCAAGCCTTCAAAACCAGCATGGAGGAGTTAGAAACAGCTCGGGTGGTGGTGGTGGTGGCAGTGGACAACCTTCCAGTGGCAACAATAGTTTACAAAAAAGTAAAGCAAATCAACATCAGCAGCCTCAAGGAGTCATTGGATTACCAACCCTGAATCAGCAGCAAATTCAACAAGCTTTCTCTATTGCAACATCCTCCAAAGATAGAGACAGAGATCCTCCTTCAGAGCAATCAACGCTGAGATCCACGAGAAGCAGTGGTGGTGCGAGCATTGTTACCGATGGCTCTGAAGGAAAAATGCTACTCCAGGAGAAAACGCGTTTCCTAACTTTGCAACTGCAAAAGAACTCTTCCAACTTGGGGGTTTGCCTCGTTGGTGGAAATGTAGTTGGAATTTATGTTCATAGTGTTCAACCTGACTCGATTGCGGATAGAGCCGGTCTGAGGTAAACCTGAAAGTGTTTAGTGACAAAAAAATTTTCCAATGTTAAAAATTTTTTTAAACGTTTTGTGAATGACTTATTTTTAGAACCGGCGATCAGATTTTGGAGTATAATGGAACAGATCTTCGACACGCGACAGCCGAAGAGGCAGCATTTGAGTTGGCAAAACCATTAGACAAAGTTGGGGTTCTTGTCCAGTACAATTTGCAACGTACGCTGAAACTTTTCCTTTAACTTTCTCCAGATATTTGCACATTGAACTGCTTGAAAATAAATTCTTTGCAAAATAATTTGACTTCTAATAGGCTACAACGAAATCAAGGATAAACCTGGCGATGGGTTCTATATCAGAGCGCTATTTGATTATCCACCAATATCCAGTGAACATCAACATGGACAATCCAATACACTCGACCCGCAACAATTAACTTTCCACAAGGATGAAATACTATATGTGGACAATACCATGTACAATGGAAAACCAGGTCGATGGAGAGCATGGAAAGTTGATGGTGAAGGACGGCAACAAGTTTGGGGAATTATACCATCCAAATTTAAGTGAGTGTTTTCAATTTTGGTTGGGGGCTTTTTGTTAAATAGCGCTTCACAAAATGGGCTCCCGCTCTCTTTTCTTAATGATTCGCATTCCTCATTGTTTGTAGAGTTGAAGAGGACCTCCTTTTTAAAAGAAGTTTGGGAGACCTGGATGGAGACAGGAGAAGTTCCACTGTAACAAGGCGAAGTTTTTTCCGGAGAAAGTCACACCATCGGAGCTCATCTAGAGAACTTGCAAGTTTTTCTGATTTCTCGATAAACTCATACAGCGATCTTTCTGCTCAGTTGGGAGGATTGCAGTTAAAGGACGAGTCAGCATCCATTGCCCTCTGCTCTTATCAGAGGGTAGAGCGACTTGACTGTAAGTGTAGGTGGAGACCGCGCAGTGTAAAACTTTTATACCTAATTGGGGCTGAACATTTTACTCTTTATTTCAAAGATGTTCATATCGCTTTACATTATTTTTATCGATTCTTGACATGCGTAAGTGGTAAATTTTGAGTAGATTGATAAACTTTTATTGACTAACGACATTATTTCTAAATTAGGATGTGGATGCTGCAAAAATATACATAAATAGTTACTGCATGGAAGAATTATGATTTGATTACTATTCAGAAAGCACGAGAAAATTAAAAGAGAATTTTTATATGCAAGTTTGCTAATTATATAAGGGTTGGTTGCAAAAATACGTATGTAGGTATTTGCATGATACAATGCTCGGAAATTTATTAGGAAAATTTATCTCGTGAAATATTTTTTATTAGATTGTTTTGCATCCGGGATCATGTACAGCTTTGAATAGAATATCTTGCGATTTCGAAAAAACAATGAAAATTTATGATGACTTATTTTCAGTGAGATAAACCAACACCTTGTCTCGTTCTCTGTCACTCTCTCTCTCTTTGTATTTCCTATTCAACTCTGTTGTACACACAACAAACACCTCTATACTTCTTGAGTGAAGGGTCTACTTCAAACTAGCGATAAAAAGGTTCAAAATTTCATACCTATTAAATTTTTTCTAATGTACAAAACAATTTCAGCATGCCATGATCATACCAATAATTGATCAAAATTTATAATGTTTTGAATAGCTAAAATCTTAATATTATTTCTCGATAATGACAGACGACTCAAACAAAAGGTTTTAGATTTTCAAAATGAGTATGCTCTTTAGCTTGATATGTACATTTCATGTTGAAGAAAGTGGTTGGTGAGTAAACCGGAAGTTGGTTTAATTTTTTTCTTTGCTTTTTACCTCGAATTTTTCTTCTCTAGACATGTGTTTTCTTCGCCCAGTAATAATATTGGGAGCTCTTAGTGACGTGATTGCCGAGCGATTAGTGATGGACTTTCCATACCAGTTTGGTCGCGTAGCTCTAGAAGTGATGCACTGTTCAGGGCCCATGCTGGAGAAAGGGTTGACAGAAAACATTTTTGTGGACTATAAACGCAAGGGATCACATTATGAATGCGTCACAATGGCTGCAATTAAAGAAATCAGTGCAAAGGTAACCTAACTGTAAAAAAATAATGGTATTTGCTTCTGTTAACTAACTGATGTTCGTTTTGTTTAGAAGGTATACTGCATAATTGACGTTAGCACGGCTGGAGTGGAACGGCTTCAGCGCGCACAAATGTACCCCATTGTCATTCTGGTGAAATTCAAGAGTGCCAAGCAAATACGTGAGATTAAGGACTTGCGGTGTGACAAGATAACGCCAAAGGCTTCCAAAGAACTGTATGAGCACGCACAAAAAGTGGAAAATGAATACAAGCATCTAATTACAGGTAAATATCAGGTCATTAAGAAAATGGATCAGATTTCAAGCCCAGTTTTCTAATTTTAAACAAATCTTCACAGCTTGTGTTCCTGGTGGCACCAACATTTCCTATTTGGCAACGCAAGTGAAAGTGATGGTAGAACAGGAGCAGTCAAAAACACTGTGGGTTCCTATATGACATAAGGAGATTAATCTGCTTTCAGTTAGCTACGTATAGTACCAAGTTACGCACAATCCGGTTTCTATTCTCCATTTAACGTAAACGCTAAATCATCCATCATTTCTTGGAACAAAAGTCCCAAGTCAATTTAGATATTTTTTGTGCAACACTACTAATTGTTTTAAGCTATTTTGCTTTTATATGCTTGTTACTCAGTATATATAAAACCTACAATCTCAAGTTATGCTGGCTTCCATAAATATGAAATCTATTAGACAATTTACTCATAAATATAATGTGTAGGAATATAAATAATTAATTAATTAATAACTAACGTCTTTAAATTCAAAGAGAAAAAACAAATACATATAGGAGTTGGTGTTCTTCTAAATGTGCTTTTACATACCAACTCAAGTTTACGAGAACAATAATTTTGCCAAAGAATTTTAATTATGATATATAATATTATATGATGGTTTAATGGTTCTGCTTTGAGCTCTGCCCGCCGAATGGTTGACTCGGTATCATTAAAAACCACTCCAAGTGTACTTTTTATTGTTTTTCAGTCAGTCACCCTTTTTGAAAAAAAACTTGTACGTATTTGCAGATTCAATTCAGCTGAGTGAAAGAGATTTATCTACTTGCATTAGCATATAAAATTATCACGTATTTACGACATAACTTATGTCACATCTATTTACCTACGCAGTATAGAATGATGGGAGTAATAAATAATTTTTTGTTTAAAAAAGTCATCACCGATGTAAGCTGCGAAACTGCTGAAAAATAAAAAAGTTAATCGCATTTCGTGTATCGTAATAAGTTTTAGCGTGATTGTTCCTAATTAATTATTCAATGCTATAAATATTTGTGTATAGTTGTGGTAAATATTGGTTATTTGGGCTACACCTTACACATGTGCAATTATAAGTGTTATTATAACTAGGTATAAACGGAACGGAGTAAAAAGTCATTAGAAGTGTGTTCAGTTAAAATCGGTAAACAGTGAATACGAAGAGTATTATATTACGTGTAAGTGCTAATTTGCTACAACTATTTACTTCAAAACTTAATATACGTATATAAAACAATAAATTGCTGTTAATTTTTTAAAGAGAAAGTTGTCTGGAATTATAGAGTACATTGAATAATATGTTAAAAGTTGGAAGATTTATATATTATTATTACCTGCACTAACGGTTTTAATTTAATTATTAATGCCAAACCTTCAATCTAAAAATTTCTTTGTAAAATGAGAAGAGAGAAAAAGGTAACAAAGATTTCAAGAAAACGTACAAAATTACTTTATAATGATTAATTGATTACATATTTAGCTTTCTTCCAAGATTTAATAATATTGCAGCTAATAAGGCTAATTAAACGCCAAACTCCTCTACTTGTAATAATATATTTATATGGTTGTGGAATATATTGATTTTTTTCTGTATTCATTCGCTGGACAATATTAAGTGAAGCATTTGTAGCAATTGTAGCTCGGTGAAGGTAGATTTGATTGATAATTTGATAATTATGTATTTGTTTTTCTACTAAATGTGCATGTATTAAATTAAACACTTCAGTACTTATTGTCAAAACTTTTGAAAAAATGGGTAGCAATAATTTTAAGTAGTACTATAAAAGTACTAAAATAAAATTACTGGCTGTTAACAATTGCGTTTAACTGCAATGTATCTTAAAATATATAAAAAATTGGAGATTCTTTGCACATTGTATATTATTGTGAGTTGTAAATTATTAAATATATATATATATATGTGTATTGTAGAAGTGTTGGAGGATGCGGAAGTATGATGCGAGCTATGTACGTTTACATAGTTAATAATTTTATTTCTATTTTTTTCGAAATATATCGTCAAGTTGTTGTTTTTAAGTCATTATCACATCGTTTTTTGATAATTAGAAGTAGAGTTATAGGGTTGTTTTAGATTTTATTTATTATTTACACGATATAATGTCCGCCCAACGTAAGGTATTCGCAGCTACGATTGTAGAAGCGAAGGTTTTAACTCATTTATCCCATCGATAAGTTCCCAGCGGTATAAATAAAATAAACAACTTTCGCATTGATTTTCTTCTTAATACAAAGCGTATTTATATTGTTTAACGAGTTTCGTAAAAGTTTAGTTTACAAAAATGGAAAAAGGAACGTGTAATACGTGAATATGATAACAAATAGAATTTTCAAGACACGTCAAATGGCAGACTGTAGAAGAATAAAAATGAAATATCGTTATATTAATAATGTTAAATTATGTAACAGATTACTGTTAATTTGTGCTGCTTATTTTAAATGATAAAAAGCTAAAATGAAAAAATAAAGAAATGCATATTTAAATATATATATACCCAATCTACACATTGAAATAACTCACTGCATAAAACCACGAATCGTTTAATGACTTTTTGTTGACTTTATTCTCCCCAGTGGAATTGGGCAAATTGTCACTACATAGATGGACATGACATGGGTATAAATTATTAAAATATCCTACTGTTGATTTTATGAACAACCGGGAAAAGGATCAATTCTGTTTTTTCTCATAATTAACTGAATTTTTCGCTGCATATCTTCATTGTAAATGGCTTTACACTTCTCGTAATTAACTCTACGACGTACTTGAAACGGTTTCTCATAATATCGAGTTCTCCGGTACTGATCCAGCAATCCTTCTCTTCCAAGCAGGCGATTTAGTAACCTCATTGCCTCGTCCACATTATCGTTCCGCACAAGAACTGTGCGAGAAATAAACTTGATATGATTCGGCGCATTTGGCATTTTAAAGTCACACAAGTCAAACTGTTGCACTCGTTGTTCTAAACGTTGTAACTGTAACCGTCCGGCCCTTGCCCTTTCCACTTGATTTATTTGAGAAGTCTGAGCGTTATATGAATATGATATCTGAAAAAAACGTAATGTAAACTAATGTAAGCATTGTAAGCATACCATGTTCGCTTCGCACCATATACTGACCCTCCGAGGGAAAGAAAAACTTGGAGTTGCGAGATTTTGGTTTTTAAACTCACTAGTCCTGTCCCTTTAAATTTTGATAAGAAAGTTAATTGAAAATCAACAATAGAAGAGGGTTGTCACAATACTTGTTTTATTCAAATTTTTCTTGGTCACTCTTTTATCCAATAATGAAATAATGTGGTACCATACACACAATCTGCTCTGCTGTTGTGTCTGCTTGTCAAGCAACTAACTATACGACTGGATTGCATTATGTAAATTTATGTTTTTGACCTTGTTCGCGTATGCACACACAGACATATCTTTATTTGCTAAAGGGGTATCATTCATGCATGACAAGGAAAGGAAGTGTAGTAAGGGACTTACAAGGGACGCCGGTAACTTGTGAGAGCCGGAAGTATATAGTGCACAAGTAAAAGACGACCTCTTTTCTTTATAGTCGTGTCATAATACAACTGTAATCTTTGTGACGATGCAATGAAATCACATGCAGTCGTTCTACTAATGTGTAATTTTTAAATGAAGAATACAATCAATTATTATCATGCTATTTGACTTTGTCTTTATTTAAACAACATAATGATTAGAGAAATTTTTATGTTTTCCATCCAATTGAATTTTAAATTTGTTAATACCATTATTTTCATATTCCGAAACGCATGTACATTTTTTATTTATATTCAACCAAATATTGTACAATATGATCAATATTATATCATAACATGATTTCGCAGTGTAGAAAATTTTAGGTCTCGTCCTTTTTTACACGTTTGAGCTCTTTTTAACCATTTCCCTTACGTTCTTTCACACGTCTTCTATGGGGTTGCGATCATAAACATAGGATTTTCTCCTTTAAAAAGTTTACAAATATTAATTTTAGCTTTTCAAATATAATAACGATTGCAAATACAAATTTCATACCCTAGATTATTGTCGCCATTTTCAACCATAATTTTTTTGAGCACATCCCACTTTTTATCATTCATAAACTGCTTAACAAAACTCCAGAGTTCAATTTTTTTATACGAGTAAATAGGATTTAATGTTTCTTCCCTCATTGTATTTTTTGAAGCCAGTTATAAATCTTTGTGGCACTATATTTTGGTATTGTAGATTTGTTTGTTTCCATTTTTATGGGGGAAAACGAATAAACTACACTTATTACGCAAAATGTAGTTAATAAGACCTTGGGTATACAAAACAGCTCTATGGTATTCAAGATTCAATGTTTCACTGCTTACAAAGTTCTAATATTATACTTGTTTTGTGCTAGAAAAGAACACAAAAGGCAAAGTAACGATGACGGCTGAAAACAGTTTTTCACTTGTTTTTTGTATAGGTAATTTGCATGCTTTGAAGTTGTATGTTGTGTAAGAAATGTGTTGCCGATTCTCTTGCGTAATGGGTTTTTTAAAATGTAAAAAAATCATCACTGTTGCTAGAAAGGGGCAGAAAAGAGCACCTTTTAATCGTACAAAATATTTGCAGCAATAGTTTGTTAAGCAGTCATTTTTTAGCAACAAATGATGGGGCCGTTCACTTAATACGACAGATTTTTTGTAGTATCCAAGGGGCTGTTTATATTCCAATTTTGCAATGTTAATATAGTGCTGCTAAGTACCGGAGAATTAGGTTCACCGTACAAGTTTTATACTAGAACGTACCAGGGGCAAGTATATTTATACATATTCAACCAAAATTACATAAATATGTAGATGATTTTTATCCATATAAATCCGGCAACTGAAAAATCGGAAAATAAGAAAAACAACTACGTGAAAGTAACTAAATTACAAAGTTGACTTAACAAACTTTGTACTTTGCATTAAATAGAACCAGTTTTTCTTCATAAATGAAATTTAAAATCCCAAAGCTTGCGAAATACCAACACAGGAGGCAAACTCATCTTTCTAACAACAGACCAAAGATGGAGAATGTAATCAATGTCACCGTTAGTACCTTTTATTTATTTCCAGTGAACGTCACCAATGTGCAAGCTACCTTTCAAAGTCACCTTCAAACTTTTCTTCATTTGACTTTGATTGCTGCATTGCAATACGATAATCTTATCATGTAGTGTAACTGCTTTTTTTCCCGAAAGTTTACATCAGGGCTGACGCTGTTGTATTTTTACTTAGGAATTTCATAATTTAATTCCGTAATTTAATTTAATTGTTTTCAGCCAATCACTGTCTGGAACCACGACTCCTGTCGGTTACAGTAAAAAATATCTTTGTCGAACCACGGGTTAGAAAAAAAGCTTGCTTTTTTACAAAACAAAAAGAATAAATATTTTTAGCAAATTTTACAGCAAAAATAGATGAATATCAGCAAGATCGCTGTGAAAAATACTACGATTTAAAAGTTGAAATTCTAGGTTTTTCGCCACAACAGTGCGATAACGTTGTATTTTGCGACAAAGCCAATTGCCTTTTCATCCCAAAAACAGCAAATGCATACGCTTACTTACAGCAAAAGAACAAGGAGCCAACATTTTCTCCGCAGTTGCCACCCCCGTGTACAGTTGCTAATAAATCTGATGCCAACTCCCAAGAATACAAGGATACAGCAGCCGGAATCTTGCGTTTCAACCTACCAGGATACCGTTATTGTGGCCCAGGTTTATAAGTTAAAATAAATTAACGTTAC